>SJJU01004466.1:0-48575 GCA_012932125.1 Conopomorpha cramerella | reverse complement strand
AAATAAATACACTTCACGCCTTTAATCCCAAAGAGGGGTAGGCAGAGGCACTTGCTAAAGCAAGTACCCACGGTTCACCAAGCGTATTTAACCCAACGTGACAGGGGGTGAGCCCATCGCCGTTATAGGGTTCACACACCTTGTGGTGTGCGGGTTTCATCACGATGTTGTCCTTCACCGTACGAGCGTTGCGTTGCGTACATAGGCTCTGAAAAAGAGTCCCATTGGTACACGTCCAGTAGCCGGACTCGAACCCGCGACCTCCCTGTTACAAGTCAAGTATCCGACCAACTGGACCACAGACGCTCTTTTATTTTGAGAATAGTTAAATATTATTATAATATTTTTTCATACATATTCCAGCAGTTCTTATTCTAAGGATCGCTCGCGAATGTTCCTTTCTTTTCAAAACGCTCTTCACTGACATTTGTCATCACGATAACACCTCATTGATTATGGGTTATTAACTTATGCCTACAACGTACTTTGTAAGTATTTGTACTACATAAGACTAACTTAAAGAGATCGAAATAATCTACCCTAGAATATTTTGCTCGTATTATAGGCCCCACCTTATCTCGAAAGGGTTATAATTTCGCTAACAATATAGGTTAACGTAAAGAGATGCAGATATAATATGCAGTAGAGAGTTTGCGAGGTTCCCGCGTATAGACCACTTAAATCCATTGGAACCGGGTTCGAGACTGGAATGGTGAGCCGCTCGCACCCTACTATGGTTATACGCAGACTGTAGGTCTCCGACAAGCGCTTATTATGCACAGTAATTAGATCTTAATTTCGTAAAAGTACTAGAGACAATTCCAAGAAACCGGGTCTTGAAACCTATTCAATTTGGCAAAGCAATCAAAATAACTGAACAGCGGTGTGATTACCGTTAACGGCCGGTTAGGCGCTAGGGGGTATTCTGGAAAGTACTCAAGAATTTGTTTATATCTTTTACACAAACACACATATTGATGACACAGTTAAGTGTGCCCGCAGTGAGGACGTCAATTCGTCCTCAAAAAAAATTAAAACAAAAGTCAGAATACTAGTACAGATTTCATATTTCGTCGAGTGAAGTGAAAAACACAACATTACGTCCTTATTTCACCTACACAACACATGGGTTCACAATATTTCAACTTCTTTCGATTCTCAAACTTTGCAGTTTTACGCCGTGCCTTTTTTAATCTCTACAAGAAAAATCCAGCAGGAAAGTATTAAGGTAAAGCGTTTAAGCGAGGTGAGTATGCAGAAGGTTTGCTATCATAACTATATCATAGGAGCCACAAGTGAAATCAGTTTCTCCCACCAGCTGGTGGTGGTAACGGAAATATTGTGAATTCGTATTAAGCATGACTAGCAAATTGATTTCCTCTTAAACTCGCAGCGTGTTTTTCGTTAAACATATAGTGAAAAATATCTAGTGTAATACGTTTTTTTTTTAAATCTCCAGTATACTTATACCAATACTTGCCCATATTTTTCTCTTCTTAGTTAGCCCTTTGGCAAACACTGAGCCTGTACTTTTAATGGTCAGTCAAGGACCAGGTCTGTGCACCATAGGTTAGGATGGGCAGTATGCACGTGTCGACAAGTTTCTGCTTCAGGCCGAGTGGAAACTCGCCCTTCATTGGCTCGTTCATGGACCAGAAGCTCTTGTAAATACAAAAGTACATTTAAAAACTGGTAATTAAGGGTCACGTTTAAACCAGTCACGGCATACAGGAAATCCAATAGGGCCTTAAGTACCATAGTTTAACAATCTCTGGCCAACACAAGAAAGGCCTAAGCGAGAAATTGCTGCCGTCGCGTAAAACACAAAGCCATCAACATCAACGATTTTGTTATCGCGCTGAAGGGAAAAATAAAGAACCAGCCGAGGAAACACGGCGACATCTGGTTTCAACAATATCGTAAAGCGTAATACAACAAAAAACACCTTAGTGCCTGAATATGAAACAAAATCGACAAAGAAATATCAGTTTGTAAGTCTTAACTGATTATGAGGTTCTACTGCATTAATTTTACTATCCGAATAGGAGTAAATCAACCAGTCAAGTGTGAATCGGAGTCACACTCGAAGATGTGGTACTATTGTTTATAAAAATGGCAAAACAGATGTACGGAGCCCTACTTCAATATTTGTATTTATTTTAATTTAATGACTTAATTTAACGCCACTACACGCCGTGTGGTGACGGCGAATAAAATATAATATGTGTCACCACCCTAACCCAACTTTTCCCGTCGTGGGTATCGTAAGAGGCGACCGAGAGGACGAGCAACAGCGCTCTCTGTGAGTTAAACCACAACACCACTGCGATCGCCAACCCGCTTGCTAAGCGTTCCGATTATTAGCATTTCCCTCCAGAGGATCATGGAAATCATTGGGGGAGACCCTTGTTCAGCAGTGGATGTCACGTGGCTGATGATGATGAATAACCTATTTATTTTAAGCGTCTGCCAGTTGCAATTATCTCGAAGGAATACCAGCAAAAACGCGTTTACGGTAAGGAATACTTCATAAACATATGTTTTATTTTGTTTTTTTTGGATTTATTGTTATAGCAGCTACATAACACAATACTACAATGAATAATCTGTGAAAACTTCAACCGTCCAACTATCTTAGTTTGTAAGATACATATATGCTTTTCACAACAGAAGGACAGCGCAGAAAATATGTTTGTGTATATATGAGTTATTCTGTATTCCATGAACAACTAACCAGATCCACTAGACCTATGTCAAGCATGTTTCCTGCCCGTGGAAACTTAGTTAGATTTCCTCCTTTGGCTGCGGAACCCTAAAAAACATTCTAAAACCTTGAATGTGAAAGGAAGTCAACAGAGAGAAATCTGTTTGTCCGCCCTAACCGACTACGAGAGGTTACACTGCACTCATTTTTTCCCCGAACTCAAATATAAAAGTTTATGAAAGTGTTATAAAGTAAATTGTTTCCATCCATTGTTGTGTGAATGGAAAATGGGAAACGTTTTTTGGACAGGCGGTTAAGTCCTGCGGATAGAATAAAATAACCCTAGATAAAAAAGCTTCAATAGGCCTAGATAAAAATATTTTTTTACGTTGTTTGAGAAAAAAAGGTATTTTGAAATCCAATTTCACTAAACACGTAAGATTACTGGAGATATATTGAAATAAATAATTCGATAAGCTTCTTTATTGTTTATGACAGGGGTAAAATTTAATTGTCGTTTAAAAAAAATATTGGAAAAATAATTATTATAGCACAAAGAGCCAGAACCTACCTACAACGCGGATAGAGAGGCTTTTGGGACCTGTACTCTAAAATTAACTAAGGCATTATTGTAACGGCAAATTTGAGAAAATATCGCCTACGCTGAGGTCCTTACCTCAACACGTTTTCTTTGTATTTTAAGTTTATCACATAATCTCATGACGCTATTTAAGAATTATGTGACAAGAACACGCAAAGGACTTTTTTTTATTTATATTTCATACAAGCTATATGTGGATCATAGTGTTCACATGGAATCTTTGGGATAAAATACATCCAGGTGACAATTCATGTTTCTACCAAACATCACAATCTTTTCATTAGATTTTCTGTGAAAAAGTAACAACACACTTCATGAAAGACGTACGACGTAATAACAAAAAAAAAAATTTATACATACAGACGTATTGAGAACCTCCTCCTTTTTATTTGAAGTCGGTTAAAAACTAACTTAATCTAAAGAGAGTGTAAGTAGCTAACATTTAAAATATTCATAAACTACAATATTACTATGATAAAGTCGAGACTAAAATCCCTGCTACGGCTTTAGCCTAACGATTAGGGCTTAGATTCGCAATCTGTCACTGTGAGATGAATGAGGGAAGACAACCTGTTACGCAAACCGATTTTAGTTCGTAAAAAGAAACGTTACAGTTTTTTCGGTTCTTTTCCTAACGAACAGTCGAAACTAATACGTAATTAAGTTATCATTTAAGAACTTTCACGGCCCATGTTTGTAATCTAATTGGGTCCTGACATTTAGGACCCTATGTACAACATGAGTGCAATATTGAATAAATAAATAAAAGTTGAGAGCAATAATCTCGCCTTAAATAACATTGCGGTCTACGGTTTGATCGAGTTTGTATAAAAGTAATAATGCTCCAGGAAGGTCATTGCTTTAGAACAGGGTCCCAAATCAAAGTTAGCATCACAATAAATCAGAACTAGAGTGGAATAAGGACAGACCGGAAAATAGAATCACAAAACCTATTTTAATTACTTTGCCTTTGAAGTGTAATAAGTATGTCGAATCCATACATCAGTTTGAGAATAGCACATTGTCCGCACTAATTGTAGAATCAAATGCTAATGACTTGGGTATAGAAAGCTCGTCCCAAATAAATAAGCTTTTATTTGCGAAAATGTCCTTATTTTGACGCTTTACCCTTTTCCGAACGGTTTTGAGGCCACGAACTGTGACGATGTAAATGAAAATTCACTAAAAATACACGTGCCATACCTTTTATACCTAACTAATGAAAACCGCATAACCCTCCGATTCTGTTTTATATTGTATATATAGGTAGGTTTGTTTTTATTAAGGCCTCTTTGCCATAATTAGACATTCAATTTTGGGCAACGGTAATTATCATTGATAACTTCTCATATTTCACCGTAGATCGGACCGGGAGGTCGCGGGTTCGAGTCCGGCTACTGGACGTGTACCAATGGGACTCTTTTCAGAGACAATGTACACAATGCAACGCTCGTTCGGTGAAGGACAACAACGTGATGAAAACCGCACATCAAATGGCGTGTGAACCCTATAACGGCCATGTTCTCACTCCCTGTCACCTTGGGTTAATTATGCTTGGTGAACAGTGGCTTAACAAGTGCCTCTGTCTACCGCGGGGTAGGCAGAGGCACTTGTTAAGCAAATGTTTGGGATTAAAAGACGTGAAGTGTGTATAATAATAATAATAATTCGTTATTGTTGTTTAGCCAAAATTTGAACATAATGCACAACATATTACACACATCAAACGCTTTTTATAAAATTTTTTAGCTCTAAAAAAACTAATTTATTTAAATGAAATCTAATCTACTGGATTGGCCTCCTACCTAATTTCCCATGTCTGTATCAATGACTTATCACCACATTTTGAACAAATTGTGAATTAATTCAGTTTTTGTAAAATATAGTCTTGATTGCAATCTTTTAGAATGTACTTGATCCCTAGACACTTTTGATGTGTTTATTTTACATATTATCACGAACACACACTTAGACACTTGTTGGTATTTAGAATATCCAGCATATCCATTTTTCGTTTACATTTTTATATACGTACATACATGTATAATTTTCGTTTAGTTTCATATCAAATAGGTTAGTTCCTTGTTATAGTAGGTACTACAGACAACGCCGCAAGTGCGAACAACTTTCACGACCGTACAAAGAACTTGCTCTACACGTTCCTTCCTATATTAAATAGCAACAATATATCGCTATTCCTATGGCCATAAAAGTTGTACGAAGTGACAACTTTCGATAAGTTGAAAACGATGTACTGAACAAGTATTATACAAAATAGTTCGTCGTACATGTGAAAATGTTATCAAACTTTCATCAGAATCCATTGAAACTTACCGGCGGCGAGGAACCGCTACTGTCGACTAAAAATCGACGAACATTTTAAGAATGATGCTTTAGTTTACTTGTTATATATACATACACTATACACACACTATTGGGCATGGGGAGTGGATACATATATAAATATATAATAATCTAAAGCGCCTTCCTCTCCCTTACTATAAGTAGTAATTTGCTGTGCCCACCAGGGTCCGCAATGTTGTCATGTACCTATGATACTATACATGCTTTATCTTAAGAACTTAACATTGTGGAATGCAAATAAATAATTTGAATTTGGGATGAAAGTATATCAACGAAAGAGGTTTGTATGGGTCGCCCCAGACGGAAATATATCGACCAGATTGGTAATGTCCTAGCGGAAGGTGGCATGAAAAGTACTCGAAACCGGAGACATTAATAAATCTTTTCATACATGAAAAAGGAATATATGAAAGGATATGTCAGGACTGTGACAAATCTGTAGTCTTTTCCTACCCGTCTGGGAAACAGGCGTGAAGAGTATGTATGTGTGTACAGAATGCATTGGGCATCCCCCGTGGTCAAGTACTAGGGACTTGCAATCGGGTGGATGTGGGTTCCAGTCCTGCAGTGCTGTGCAGGTCAAGTACCAATAGGATCCACTTTTTCAGAGGTACGCAACTCAATTAAAAATACCGTAATGAAATCCGTATATCGCAATGGGCTCCAAAAAAAAATGTTTGAGCCCCTACCGCGTTGGGTAAAATACACTAGTGAACATTAGCTTCGCATGTTTCTGTCTCCAAAAGCGGGAATAGGAGACTTGAAATGTTTTTTTGTCCTTCATGTGGCTTCATCGCCTGTAACCCAGAGAGGTAGGCAGTTACTACAGGGATGGCCATTCAACATAAACCTGAGTCACTTTGACCACGTCCGCATATCTGCACTTCAAGAAATTTCACGCTACTTTCCGTCTATACATTTTTGGATCTGGTCGATGTATATACTTCTGGGGCAAGTTCTACTCAGCCATTTATAGATTCCTCTTGTATAGGGTTGCCAGGTCGCCAAACCTAATAGCCAAACAGACCAGCCAGTTTGACCGTACATTTAGCCGGACACTCCACACTGAGCAAAATTCTCAATAATATGAAGTTCTCTCGTGAGCTCTTCTCTTTGTCAGTGTGCAGAAAACTTGATATTTTGCAGTTGGTTAATGTAATGGTTGGCAAATGTAAAAAGCCTAACAAAAACCGGACAAGCCGGGCACGTAATGAAGTTGCCTACCTATGTCCGGCTTTTTCCGGACGCCTGGCAACGCTACTCATGTAAGCCTCGTTAAGCAACATAAATGCATCCTTTCCACGTGTCTAAAAATTATCACTTTAATTTAGGACCTTCTAGGAAATTCGGAAACAGTCGTGTAGTCAGTTAGAACTTGTCACATGCTTTTAAAACATGTAAGAAGTTATAATTTGTACATCATTTAAACTTACTAATTAACCTCTCGTGTAAACTAGTTGTAAGAATAATCCATTTTACATTAGAAATACCTAAATACCTACCAAGCTACAACAGCTTTGTTCCTTTTGTTTAAATAGTTTACAAGATTTAAAAAATCATCCGATTCCTTAGAGCGAAAAACTTTTTTACTTTAAAAAAAGACATTAGTTCCAAAACATTGGCGGGCTTACAAACTTGTAACTGCCACAGTGACAATAATTTCCACGAGGGCGATAAACGGGAGTGAACGATCGATATCCAAATTAGTTTTATTTATTAAAGATTCGGCACAGTTCCGTGTTGAGAAAATCCACATCATAATGGGACACATTTAAAACGTTTGTTTTCAGGTGAACTTAGTACCCTAATCGTGGTATTCATAATGTGCACTGCTAGTAAAAGCAGGCGGAAGTAGACACACACGTCTCCAAAGATTGACCCGTACGCTGAGATACATGTAGTATTTGGATATTGGTGGGGTGGTGGGGGAAGATTACAAAAGTTGGCCAAATATTCGCAAAGTACGCCTAACTGGCCTAAATTGATATGCGTTAACTATGTAGTTAGTCAATGTTTTAAAATTATTTTATGAATAAAAGTAAGTATTTTTCAATACATACCCGTGCATGCGCTACATAACAATCTTACTGTAAATAACAGCCAACAAACCCGCATATTGTAGCGTTGCATTTTTTCGCTTTATTCAATAGTTGACATAGCCATCCATCGCCCAATGGGCGAATAAATTGCTCCACATCGACCTGGCAATGCTTTCTGTTGCTGGACAGGGTATCCTTTTAGAGATGTCATTATTGATTGATGGCAATGAAGTGGGCCGTGGAGCTAGAATCTTTGGGTGGAGGAATTTTAGCATTTTTTAAATAAAAGGTTAGGTATATTACTCCGTTTTACAGAGAGCGATATTCCGTTTTCGTTGCCGATGCACAACCGGGTAAACTCCAATCACGAATTTATAATAGTTTTTGCCAAAAGGTAAATATTTGTTCTGCCTGAGCTGCAAATAGCTTAAAGCCAAGCTCCCGTGAAAATTGGTTTAGGGAACGTATTTCTTGATAAATGTTACATTTTTAGTATTTTGCCGGCAGTGTGTTGCGCTACATTCTACGCTGTTTGGCTCTATTCAAGTATGAGACTTGCTTAAACTTTAACCCTTAGCTGCATAGTGATGTAATATTACATCAGTATAATTTTCCTCGAATTTTTTTTCTAGACGTCCCATCTACAGAATTTTTTTTCTAGCCGTCCCATCTAAATTATTGTCAAAGGTACAACTAATACGTATGAACGCAGTTTTGACTTAAGACCACTTTTATTTATTTTTTTTCTCATGATGCAGGCCACATAATTTAAGAAGGATAGGTTTTTATTCAGACAAAAAAAAATCATGCAGTTAAGGATTAAAGGTAGGTAAGATGTACTGCCTTATTTGATTGAAACCTCATTAAAGCTGGGAAGAGTATTCTTGTAACTACTACGAGATATTTAGTAAATATGAACGATTTTACCTTTAACAAACACATTTTTACCAAAAAATATTATTCACACGGGTATTTTTTTGGGTGTAACTTACATTTCCGTGTACCTACCAATGGGACTCTTTTTCAGAGCCTATGTACGCAACGCAACGCTCGTACGGTGAAGGACAACATCGTGATGAAACCCGCACACTACAAGCTGTGTGAACCCTATTACGGCGATGGGCTCACCCCCTGTCACGTTGGGTAAAACATGCTTGGTGAACTGTGGGCACTTGCTTAGGAAGTGTCTCTGCCTACCCCGCTTTGGGATTAAAAGACGTGAAGTGCATTTATTTTTTATTTATGCAGACAAGTCTATTAATTTGGAACATTCCTCAGTGGGATAGGCAGACTTTTTAAACAAATCTCATCAAATCGTATAAGGTAAACGTTACCTCATGGTACTGGGGATTTTATTGGGACGTTTTTTTACCGTCATTGGGTAGCGTACATAGGCTCTAAGAGACCGTACGGTACGTGCCTAGTATACTAAATGTCCGGTTTTAATAAGTGATTTATAACAAGGCTATAGTTACATGTAGTTTTTAGTTATGATCTATTAATGTACCCACCGAAACACGTTTACGTCGTTGTTCATCAATTATAATGGCATCAAATGTAAGTATGTATATCGAAATTAAGAGAAAACGTCTTCAATAGGAGCACATCATGCTCAATTTTGAATATGGTAGATCAAATCATGTAAAATTTTTGGAGGCTTCTAAAAGTAGTAAGTTTTCAATTCGTGGGTATTTTTTTTATTATTTGTTACCTCCCGACTTTTGACTGTGTGAACCACTGGATGGTTTCTTTTCATTTGAAAGCTGCTTCCAGTTTGTTCCCATTTAAATAGAGTTTAGTTCTGATAATGATGAGAAAACCATAAATCTGTCTAATTTTGATTGTTGGAGTCAGTTCTTTTTTCTTTAAAGTCATACTTTCTATAAAATCACCAATATGTAGTAGACTAGTTCTGCAGTCATACAAAGAAAAGGTGTAACATTAT
The DNA here is from genome assembly GCA_012932125.1 of Conopomorpha cramerella. Taxonomy (NCBI): domain Eukaryota; kingdom Metazoa; phylum Arthropoda; class Insecta; order Lepidoptera; family Gracillariidae; genus Conopomorpha; species Conopomorpha cramerella. Next base: position 38,922 of record SJJU01004466.1, on the reverse strand, counting down.
ATAATTTTCATGGGAATATGTGCTTAATTGACTGACCTTCAGGGCTCCTTAAGGGTCATTATTCTTCGCGTAATAAATGTGTCATTTTTACTATTGAAGACAGAGCTTCTAATTGTGTTGTGTTAATCTAGTTCCTCATCGAAAAAATCTTGTATCTTGTTCATCAATTTGCAATATTTTCAAGCAAAAACGCGATTTCTACAACGCTAAGAGAGACATGACGTTATTTCATGTACGAGTAATAATTTATTTACGATTACCCGTAACCTTATTCTGTTCTCGACTGTACCTCGCAATAGTACCTTCCAACATGAATATTTAAGAGTTGTGTATCATAAATGGGTCCTTTCACTCCTTACGATACATACTCTTTTATGACTCCTTAATACCGGGACGTGCCCTCTAACATCTTGCATCCGTGGACTCCCGTGGGCTTATAGACGGAAGCAGATTTCAACTATACCTTCTTATTTTGAGCGACTCGTTTTTGGCATATAGACAAAAATTGCTGTTCTGTAGTGCGCACAAAAAAACAGATTTTCGAAATGTACTCATCAAAACCTACCCCCTTACCAATAAACGCGTTGTCATTTATACAACAGTCTACTTGAACTGGTTATTCCGTATTTGACATGCAACTGACAAGTTTAGTTGAGCTTTGTGTATCATCGAAATAACAATTCCGCCATTATTAGTAAGGCCCGTAGTATAAAACAAAGTCGCCTCCCGCTGTTTGTCCCTATATATGCTAATCTTTAAAATTTCGCAACGGATTTTGGTTCGGTTTTCTTATGTATATAGACTGATTCATGGGGAACGTTTATATGTACAATACACACATATAATAACAGAGAAACACTGCTAATAACATATATTGGCAAAGCAAAGTTTGATCATCCAGATAGCTGTATATAAAATACCACTCATTTATTCAGCATCGCCAAATCTAAACAGCTGGAACTAGAGCCCTGAGAGAGAAAGAGAGAGTTATGTACTTTCTGAGAAGTTTGTCACTATCAAAGAATTTTCTAAATTATTTATGGGGACGTGACGTGGGTAGGTAGGTTTTTATCATTCATATAAGAAAATTGTTGCAGGTGAATTCTGGGCCATCAAATAGTCTTCTCATAAAAGCAAGAATATCAGAAAAAGTTTACTATTGTTTATCTAGAACACCTACACCTTTTACTTAGTAGGGCGTCAACTAGTATAGAATACATACACAAATATAAACCCGTATCTATCGGTTGTCACAAACAGTTTTAATTTCAGTGAATATTGATTCATTTTCGAAAAAAAAACAGTTATTGATATTCAAACCGCGTTTCGCAATATAACGTAACCCAAAACAAACATCGCATTTTTCGTGCGTTCGGTACTCCGATATTTTTTTTAAATTACGTTGCGTGGGATGAACGCTTTGTAACATACACCTCTTTAATCACAAATAGGCAAAGGTCAACCCCAAAGCAAATTGCTACATTTCATCAAACGTATTCACTCAATATGATAAACGGCATGTCGTTTTAAGCTTTACACACTGTCACAGGACCACCTACTAAATTATACGTGGGGAAAACAGAGAACATAATTTGAAAGAAAAAAGGACCGACTTCAACCAGTACTAGTAGCCCGCCCATACACTTTTTTTTAAGTTCCCCTCGATTTATCGGTTTTAACATCACTATACCCTGACTTCCTTATCAACCACCTTGGAAATATCTTCTTTCAAACAGAACAAAACCATAAAAATCGGTTCATAAACGACGAAGATATCCACGAACAAACATAAGAAAGAAATCATATACGGTCGAATTGAAACAAACTCCTTTTGGAGTCGCTTAAAAAGGATACCCAATTTCGGGGACAACGGCAGGGATATGTGGGGACTCGCACACACTGAAACTCCACTGTAAGCCGCACGCCCCAGCAAGCAGCCTGAGCCACTACATGCAAGGGTGACACCAGACGCCCCATTTTTAGGTGGTTAGTTACATAAATAAATGAAAGCGGGTATCCCACTATTTTTGTATTCTAATGCGATTATACAAATGTAACCAATACAACAACAGTAGCAGATGGAAATGCAAGTTATACACTTCACGCCTTTTAATCCCTAGGCAGAGGCACTTGCTTAATAAGCAAATGCCCACGGTTCATCAAGCGTATTTAACCCAACGTGACAGGGTGTGAGCCCATCGCCGTTAGAGGGTGCGGGTTTCATCACGATGTTGTCCTTCACCGTACGAGCATTGCGTATTGTTGAAAAAGAGTGCCATTGGGACTCGAACCCGCCACCTCCCGTTTGTAAGTCAAACATCCGACCAACTGGAGCACAGACGCTGTACCATCATCGCGTGTGTGCATATTTTTTTTCATTACATAACTAAATAATGTCTCACATTTTAATTCTCAGTGCGTAAGATTTCGAAAGTCGGGTAAAATTTGTATTGTGTTGCATGACGGCAAAGATAAAGCCAGCATTTTTTTAATCGCCCTTAGGCACCCGAAATGATTGTGGTGTAGATATTACACAGACCCATGAAAATAAAGAATGTCTCATTCTTCTTAAAGTGTACACTGAGCCGTACAAGCGAACACATACAAATTGATTTGTCCATAATAAGCTGAGACGTCGCGGCAAACAAACTAAACTTTAAGAGGAGATCTATGTTACACGTAACTGTTAAATCCGACGAATACGAGCGTTCCACGCTTTTCCAGAGATCGGACTTTTAAAGTCTTGCTCGGAGAATTCCTAAAGATAAGTCCAGCAATAGAATGAGCGCAATCTGGAAAAGGTACCTATAGGTGTAGGTAACTGAAAAGTTTTTGTCGGATTCACTTCAGACCCATCGCCCTTGGAGTTTCTTAAGTGAGTTTGAACATTTTCAGACGGTGTGAAATATTTAGTAGATTGTAGTTTCAAGGTCGTGACTTTCTTGAACCCTTTTGTATCTGGCACCAGTCGGCTATTCCTTATTGAGAAGGGTAACATACATGTGAATAAACAGTGTTAATTTCAAAGTGAAACTCTACAAACTCATTTTATTATTGACACTTTCATGGACATTGAAATTAAGACAACAGAACTTAGATTGTTATCACGTCGACAGACGGAATATGTCGATACAGTTAAGAAATTTAAGAAATCATAACCCTTTTATATATACCCAAATATTACAGAAAGCTACGTTAGAAAATCTGTATACAAAACGGTAAAACAGACCTTATTACGCAAATTGAAGATTTTCAATACATGTTCTATGACTATAGTTTCCATAGAACAGTCTCATTTTAGTATACCTGATCAAAGCATATCGGTATGGTATTAAATATGCCTGATTTCTGTGAGAAATAACTAGCATTTTTCTGAACCTCATTCATCAATATCTCAAAAGGTTTGAGACCTTTCTATATACATGTTTAAACTTCCTATTGTCATTAAAGAATTATTATCGTAAACGAACGTCAAAATATTTCAAACCCGTATAATTATATCTTTAGCAGTCAATGAATATCCACTCGGGAGGTTCATCTCTTCTCTATTTTCACACATCTAACACACTAACGTAAATCCGTACTGTGTGAATGCAAAATCCAAAGAGTGTACGTCCATCACCTAAGTATTCCATTTCTGATAGTAGGATTAAAGTGTCCCAAAGGATTAGGCAAAACGAAAGGCAATTTGCTACTGCAATGTGTGGCGCTGTGTGGGTAGAATGGGCAAACTCCAAAACCTAGTTTTTGTAGGTCTGTTTTAGTAAAGTAACTGAACACTAACATAACCTACATAAACTCACGTGAATCAATACATTTTATAAAAACAAAGTCGCGACCCACTGTCGGTTCCTATGTAAGCTTAGATCTTTAAACTACGCAACGGTTTTTGATGCGGTTGTCTTTAATATAATGTTATTTTAGAGGAAGGTTTATATGTATAACACATAGATACATTAGCAGGGAAACACTGTTAATAATGAATATTGGCATAACAACGTTTACAGCGTTCAGCTAGTAGTCTCTAAACTCGCAATCGTAGACATAACTTTTGGTAAGAAACCTCCTAGCTCAGGTTCTTTTAACCCTTAATCAAATAATAAAAAAAATATTCACACACACTTTTAATTCTACTGAATACCTCCACTGAAAGCAACTCGAGGTTGTATTAAGGTATACTTTAACATTTTCTAAGAAAATAATATAGATATATCTAATGTTAAATGTAGAGCGTCTGTGGTCCAGTTGGTCGGATACTTGACTTGTAACCGGGAGGTCGCGGGTTCGAGTCCGGTTACTGGACGTGTACTCTCAATGGGACTCTTTTTCAGAGCCTATGTACGCAACGCAACGCTCGTACGGTGAAGGACAACATCGTAATGAAACCCGCACATCGCAAGGTGTGTGAACCCTATAACGGCGATGGGCTCACCCCCGGTCACGTTGGGTTAAATACGCTTGGTGAACCGTGGGCATTTGCTTATTAAATAAGTGCCTCTGCCTACCGCGCTTTGGGATTAAGAGGCGTGAAGTGTAGTTATTTATTAAATATCTAACTGAAGGTTTATGTTATATTATCTGTTATACTTGTCGGCGTATAACACCCAGCATGTAAGTGAAAAGTTAAGAAAAAGTTGCACAGAATCACCACACGTCATCACGTAGGTGTTTAAAATGTACTTCTACTAATCTTAAAAAGCTGTCATAAAACCTAAATAGATAAAAGTTCCGTTTTTTGCCATTAGGTACGTCTAAGAAACACTAAAAACATAAGTTTTTACAGCTAAGATCACACAAAAACATAAATATTACACTGGAGGCATGAACAGGTCTGTAACCCGACCACATTTTACAACCCTGTTGAAATAGTTTGAATCGATCGTAGCGAACAATTTTCTTTCAACATTTATTTAGCTGTTGCACAAACTACTCCGTAGATGCAACTTACTTGCCATACAAAGTCGTGACCGCTGTGACTAGTCGGTCGTTAAAGTCTCAAGATTGCGACAACGCTGTAATGTCGTCCTGTTGCGTTGCAGAAGGAACATGACCAAAATGGATCCACAATAAAAAAACATGTTACAGCTTTGTTAAAAGAAATGCATATTTTTGTTGAAGTGAGGGAAATTCATGAATAACCAGCCCGCGGGGGACGGCTACGAAGTATTATCAGATCTTTAAAGACTAAAACCCACCCCCGATGGCCTTCAGCTATCACTAGTGCTGGGTGGATCCTGGGCACATAAAGGACATTACTCAGGCCCCCTCACATATGTATGCAGGTATTTATGCATCTCGATACGCCACGTACACATCAGCGATAGGCACGGTAAGAAAATAAAATAACTAGGTTTTAGTAAGGTTTCAAGTCGTTACGAAAATTGACCGTTTTCATAGTCCAGACTTCATAACTATCTCATCAATCATTAGGTGAGCGAAGGCTTTATAATATTAATAATTTCCGTTATCAAATAGAGTTAGTAAACTAACTCCTTTTAGTGACTACATGTCCCAAATCTGCCGGTCCTATCTTCTTTCCTGACACTATATTAATTGGCAAAGTTTTACTTTGTAGTACCACGGAATTTCTAGAATAAACAACAGGAACAATCTCCTTGTTCCTCGAAACTTATGACGTAGCTACCGTTGCAACTTATCTTCCACTGTAACCGCAAAGATTTATCTTGGCCGAGGTAGCGTGGATCTCTCAGTGAGGAAGGTTCAGAATCTGAAACCTAAATCACCTTTGTGCAGTTGAAGGATTTCCGCAGGATGCCAGGCAGGCGGAAAAGTAGACGAGGTTTTCCACATTTTTGCATTAATAAGATGTTTCAAAGTGCACCAGCGAAATATGAAAGTGAAAGAAACGGGGGAATCTATTGATAGGCGTGGGGCTCTTATATCATTAGTAATTCTGGTATATGATTATATGTCGTACAGACATACTTACATAGTAACACGCCTCTCTTGTCGTCACATCGATCTGCACTTGCTACGGTCCTGACACATACACATCTTTTGATTCCACGTTCATTAGTCTATCCATACATACATGTCAGCAACGCTGCTGTTTACTTTTTGGTCGTATCATTATTTATTAAATTCGATTGCTTTCTACAGAAACATACCTTGCGCAGAAACTTCATGATTAGAACTTTCGGAGATGTGATAACAGTCCCGTCTTATTTGCAAATAGGATGACAAATCGTGGTATGATTACTACACATAATGCACCGATTCTTTTAACCCTAATTTATGTAATAAATTTAATTTACACATATAAACATACAGTATTTCTTACGCTCTAGTGACTTAGGATGATACATTATTAGCGTTAGAAAGGCTTCCCCATTGAAGCAATTGAGAGAATAGTGAAACTAAAACTTTCGCAAAAAAATATTTTCAACATAGTGCCCATAGAAAACTATTTTGCTTGGGAGCGCAAAAATCGCATCGAAGAAAATTATTTCTTACTCTCCCGACAGGCGTCGTCATAAAATAAGTCTGAACTTTATTGTGAAGTCAACAAATATCTACCGATAGCAAAACATCAACAATAACTTATCATTTGAAACCGTACTCGTTCGTGAAAAAGTTCCATTATTTGTGCTCAATTGCAATGAACAAAGAATGAGAAATAAATTAAAGAACATAGTGCACAATTGACGATATTTCATTTTTTGTGGGTGCTATTTTATTTTATTGCGTCATATGAAAACAGACAAAAAAATACGATAATACGTATTTTTTCTTTTCGCTCTGCGTTAAGTTTTTCATTCATAATTTTAATTATGAAAATCGTATTTTTCTATAAGGCCAAAAGCGTCGGCATGGCTGCAATACTTATACAATACTTATACGTCTGGGTCTATCTCATTGAGGACCAACCTACAAAAAAATACTTTGGCGATACCAACATGGCTGGTGTTTGTTTATATTTTTTATAAAATGTATCGTAAAACATCTACAAGGACATCAAATAATCAGGATGTTATACGCAATGTTGTATAAGTGAGCTCTACTATTTTGGAAAAAAAATACACTTTTTAATCCCAAAGCGGGGTAGGCAGAGGTACTTTCTAAAGCAAATGCACACGGTTCACCGAGCAGATAAAACATTTCGGCATATAATTTAAACACTATCATCCCGGATATTTCACCAAAGGTCACATTCCCCCTAAGGGGCAATACTATTTTTTTAATGCGAGAATTTAAAATATACAAAGAGAAATAGATTCTTTTAAAAAAAAAATATGAACTTTTCATATTTTGTAAACAACATGTACCGGTGGTATTAGTTTTTTATTCTGAGAGAGAGAATAATTCTCTCTCTCGTCAATTATTGACGTCCGACATATCTAAGCCAAATTTAAAAAAAATAGCAAGAATCTTTTTTCTTACAGCCGTGTTTTGCGTCTGAGCTGCTGTTTTACATTTTATTAATTTTCATATTATTAACAAATATGTGACTGAAATTTTTATAATAAATATATATTTCTGATGAGGATTGAAAATTAAAGAAACGATATTTTTTAATTGGGGTCTTAGGATATTTCATATATCGTCAATTATGGTATTTATTATAAAACACGTTTTAAAACTTTTGGGGAAACACAAGACACCATAGAATTGTCTCTTCCTCTCGAATATCCTCAATTGTTTTTATTTATCTATGGAAATAATATACAAAGACCAGATATGCGTCGCTGTTTTGCTACGGACGACAGTGAAATGAAATTAACAAAATCAGCAATGTATATCGTTTGCCGCTACGATGCCAGAGCGATGCAACTACGAGAGATAAGTAGACTTAGGTCAAACTCATCATCATCGTGTCAGCGGGTTCCGACAAAATTCATAGAATAAAAATATTTGATATTATCAGTGCTTCTGTAAACGCGCAACTGTTTTCGTTCCATGTAATAAAATTTGAAAAGATTGTCGTTGTTGGGACGTAAAGAATGTCTTACAAAAGGTACCCGGATCCCGCCTAGCAAAGGGGTAAGCTACCCTCGCTATCCAGCTAGCCTCGGGGAAGCTTTAGTCATTAGGAATCTGACACTACCTTGTCGCCGTTCCCACAGCGATGTGGTTTCTTTGAGGGTATGTGTCAACAAATAAAAAGGTACCTAAGATATGGAATATCCATTACTTACCGCACATGTTGTATAGGTGCCCTACAGTTACACAATAATATGTAGCACGTCCTATCCACAAATTCGGGGAGAAGCATTAGGGGTGCCTTAAAATAAGTAAGACTCCTTCACTATCGTACAATATTCATCTTAAGGGTCAGACGTGAGTCGTGTGGACAAGCAGTAAACTTTGCTTTAGGGTGCTCGCAGACAATATTTCTATTAATGCTACTATTTCACATGTTGTTGAAATAAATTCAATTCCCTCGATTAGGATATATACTGTAAAATGCTGCAGATGTAACTTAAGTGTTTAGTAATTTTCTAGTAATTGATATTTTCTTGGTAGTAATTGACGTTTGAGAAAGACAAAAGAGTGTCTAAGTTAAACAATGTATCACTTTGTCATTATTAATGGGGTTAGTGAACATACATACATACATACACTTCACGCCTGTCTCCCAGAGGGGTAGGCAGAGACTACAGATCTCCATTTGACACGGTCCTGACATACCCCTTTCGCTTCATATACATTCAGACATCTTTTCATACATGACCTCCGGTTTCGAGTACTTTTCACGCCACCTTCGGCCAGGACATCACCTATCTGGTCAATATATGTCCTTCTGGGCCGACCTCTGTAGGAATTTGGTGAACAAGTGAATATTTCTACAACGCTTTGGATTTACTGCTTATGTATTAAATAAATAAATATTTTTCAACAACACACACATTGCCTTCATCCCATGTTAAGTAGCTAAAACACTTGTGTTATGGAAATCAGACAACGAAATATACTTACTTAAATACCTTTTTTTTTTCTTTTAAATACATACTTATATAAATAAAACACCCAGACACATCCAACAAGTACTTAAAAGCTCATCACCTAAGCACCTGTCAGCGGTGGGAATCGAACCCACGACCCTACGGAGCAGAGGCAGACATGCTGACCACTACACCAACGGCCCGTCATTTTTTTTATTGATTACAAACATTAAAAAAAGTTGAAGTATCCATACATACTGACCAAACGAGCTCAAGAAAACGTGTTGACACATGTTCACGTCTGCTGGCTTTCCAGTATTTCACGAACAACTGCCCAGATCACTAGACCCATGTCAAACGGTACACTAATGAGGATAGGAAAGGAACATTCCTTTCCTTTGTAATTTAGATATTCTAACGAAGCGATAATAGTGATGTGAACAACTAGTGGACGTCCCACAATGTAATGTTTGGGATAAAATGTAGGTTTCATAGAAATCTGAAGGTCTTCAAGTCGCGGATGAATAGGTACCTAATGAACAAGTATGCTCTATTGTAGACCACATCGCTGCTTAACATCAGCCAGGATGGTGGTCAAACGCTTGTTCTTTTACGGAAAATAGTAACAAGCAATCTTCCGCTTTTATAATATTTGTGTGATTTACGAAATTCGATCTCCATACATAGAACTTGCTGGATAATACAACAAAGTATAGATTACTAACACGTTAGTACTAAAAATAGTATACGAGCTGTTTTGTAGAGGCTTCGGTTATTTTCCGGAGACACGCGAATATAATATTACGCTGCTGTTCTGCATAAACTTTCCGCCAATAGTAGGTCGCAGGATTCTACACGTGGGGCTCCCATGGATAAATTGTGATGTGACTTATTGTTAGCCCGTCGCTAAGCAATCTCTTTAACGAACAACATTTTATTTTGGTCGCCATTTTGTGTAAACGGCGACCTATATACGACGATAAAATAAAAAATAAAATAAAATTGATTACCAAAACCAAACATTACAAAGAACAATATAATTATTATTAAATAACAGTAGTACTCATACATAAATGGGTTGATTATATCCTTGTTTGCCTACTGCTCCACACTAGGTAAAAACCTGTATCGCGAGCTCCGAAACGTAGTTTACCTAGTAACATTAGTTCCGTGCCGTGTAAGTACATTATACAAAGAATATTAATAACCTCAAATGCTCTACGGAGATGAAATTACAACTATAAATTTCAGATTGTACTTTAAAATACATTAGATTACGCCATGTACCAAACCAAACAAATACAAAACAATTTTTAGTACCTATATCAATAGTTATACATATTTTAACATAACAAAAAATAACCGACTTCAACGATTACAAATTGAAGTCTTTAACGGTTTTCTCATGGATGCCATTTTCAGAACGGAAACAAATTGAAACGAAGCCACACGGCCATCTTTTTTTAAAACGGTTGAAAATGTACTTAGTCGTAATCTTCAGCGATTCATTCCTACATTTTTTTTAGTTTCTCCGTAAAAAAAAACCAGAGAAATGGTTCTCTTGGTTTTGTATATCGAATCCGCATCTCTGTAATTTTTTAACATATTTAAAATACACTTTCATGATATATGTAGTCAGATAATATAAGCTGTAAATAACAGCACCTTTCCTCCCCCGCTGAATTATTTCCATCAGCGTTTAAAAAAAAGAAGTTTCCTATAGTGAAGAGAGATGCTTATCTTTATTCTTTATATAACACTTCCAAGTTAGCTCAAAAATATTTTTGAGTATCTCGATTTTGAAAAAGGAAAATAAGCTCAATTTTTATTTCTACGGAACGGAGTGGAAGAAAATTATTGCACCACGGTTATAAAGTCGCGACAGACTTTGGCTTATTTATTGATTTTTATTCATTTATTCTCTATACAGTGTACGTTAGAAAATATAATTATTATCTTCTAATATATAAAAATGAATTGCTGTTCGTTAGTCTGGCTAAAACTAGAGAACGACTGGACGGATTTGGCTATTGTTGGTCTTGAATTATTCGCGGAAGTCCAGGGAAGGTTCAAAAGGTGTATTTCTTCCAATACTATGGCAAAACAAATGTTTGCCGAGACAGCTAGTCCTTAATATATATATTTTTTTACGTAATATTATAATTGAATAACGCTTCCACTCCGTTCCATCACATAGTAAATTGAGCCTAAGACCAGGTTTCCGACTGTACGTGTCAATGAAAAAGTACTAAACACGTATTTTATTCCAACTCGTACGGTACAATTATCCTCGCGATTGCTATCAAATAACTAGAGTCAGCAATCGTATTTCAATTCCTGTCTATATCTATCTAGAATATTGAAATAGTTTGAAAAATACGTTTGTATTTTTTTTCACATACACAAATTAGCCTATTTCTTGTTTGACGTTCGCAGGGCCCTTGATTTGGTCATGTGTGGAATTTTACGTACAATTAATCAAACTTTCGTATCACATAAGTTTCTTTGGCGGAGAGCTTTTCGCTATAGAAATTGTATAACTCTGAAAGTTTTCGAATCGCGTGACAATGTGTGGCGGTACTTTCTTTTGCTATGATTTATGAATCTGGGGCAGGGCGGTCGTGGCTGAAAGGTAATTCTGGGTGTAAGTGTATTTCTTTAATATTAAACACATTTGCCTTATTGAAATGACTAAACGGCATTGACGTACCCTATTATACAGTTAAAAGGTTTATTTACGACTGTTCTTAACAATTATAAAAGAATTAAAGGACATGAACCAAAAATTCAGTTCTGTTAACCGATTCTATATTGAAATTTATGAGGGTCCTTTGAATGGGAAAATATCCAATAGAAATGTAACCTACTATTTCTGTAAATAATATATTATTACCCGAAACGAAACCCGACTTTGAAAGGGTGAAGGATTATTGAAGGAACAATTCGGTAAATTTAGAATTACTAAAGAATTGGTATGAAAATGGATTTATTCCCACTTGTTACTTTATAATCCTTTTTAGAACAAAAATGTTTAAATTTTCCTTCAGAAAGGAAGTGCTAAAGGGACTACTGGGAATAATCGGGAATAACCGGTTAAAAACTTAAATATATACTTACAATGTCTGTGTGCATTACATTAAAAAATATACTGCGAAAGATTTTAGAAAAAATATTAGAATAAAATGTATCTACAGATTTTTATAATTTGTACAAAAAACTGAACAATTTTAGGCTAAAATCGTGGGCCTTCATAAGTATTTGTATAAGAGAACTTTTTATTTTTTATGAACGCCCGGGGGCTAGATTCATATAATTTTCAAAACAAACTTAGAAACGAGTTTGGAACAGAAATTATATTGCAAAGCTTTGTACATAGAGAGAGTTTTAGAATTAATTTAGATTTTCTACGCTTTCGTGGCTAGTGATAGAAACTCAAGATAAATATCAAATGGTCACTGGGGTCGTATCATAATATTACCTACAATTTTACTTATAATGTATACGTCTTCGTTCTGTGAAAGGATCCCTCTCTAGAAAATAAGCTAAAATATTTATGTATCTTATCGACGTTCTATTGGTCATGCTTTTATTTTTATTTTGAAGAGGAATATTTATATGAAATGTCTTTACACGGTAAATTACAATAAAATTCTACAATACATACATACACTCACGTCCCCAAAAGGGTGTGGAAAACGATCCTTCGGTCACATTTAGAATAACAAGGAGTTAAGAATGGCAATATGGGCAATTCAGTTACAAGTTGCTAGATCTCAGGATCCCATAGTCGGCTCCTACGAGATGTTTGATACAATGGTAGCTGATGCATTCTATTTACTTTCTAGATCAGAATAGTACAATTAAAGAAAAACCTACTTAATGGTAGGTGGCACTTTCTTTCAGTAACCTGATTTTTGTGAACATTAATGTTTAGTAAAAAAAAATACACTGCACGCCTTTTAATCCCAAAGCGGGGTAGGCAGAGGCACTTACTTAATAAGCAAATTCCCACGGTTCACCAAGCGTATTTAACCAAATGTGACAGGGGGTGAGCCCATCGCCGTTATAGGGTTCACACACCTTGTGGTGTGTGGGTTTTATCACGATGTAGTCCTTCACCGTACGAGCGTTGCGTAGCGTACATAGGCTCTGAAAAAGAGTCCCTTTGGTACACGTCCAGTAGCCGGACTCAAACCCGCGACCGTATCCGCGAAGTATCCGACCAACTGGACTACAGACGCTCCTTAATGTTTAGTATACACATTAAAACACACACACATACAAAAACGCATACGTAATATAATTATACCACGTTTGTTTTATTAAAAGGCAAAGTAGGTAATCGGCACGGAATAATACAATAGTTCCAATGGACCCATTCAAGACTTCCGAATGCCATGTGGGAAATGACGAAACATTTCGCTTGATTTCTTTCTTGATTATAAATGTTATGTGTTTCTAGAAAGGAACTTGCGGTTTATGCTAACTGTGTGGTATAGGCAATTTAGTTTTATTACATCTAATGTTTTTAGTATGTACACAAATTATATTTTGTTTCATTAAAAATATTTCCCCTGTAAACAGACAGAAAGTTTTCCTAAACTCAGTTCGTGCCAAACATATCGTGTTGTATGGGGCATATTGCAATATAAGGTTTGCGTCAAAGAAAGTTCATATATCGCAGTCAACAGCAGATAAGAAGGAGTCAACAAACCAACGTAAGTACAGTCATAATTTTAGTATGTTTCCTTGTAGAAGCTGTCGTCAAACTTACCTTATTAGGCAGATATGCTTCAAAGCGGTGTACATATACTCGTGAGCAAAAATTCTGGGTCACACGTAATTTTGTATATTTTGGCACATCCAAATATCTCTCAATGAGTAAAATAGGCTACCTAAAATAAATTGATTTTTAAATTATGACTCGGTATATTAAAAATTACTGTCAAAGTGTAATACTGTATTTAATTTAATTTTAATAAGTGTGCCGGAATTTTCGCTCACGAGTGTACATAAATACCTTGACGCTTGACTCCCGGAGGGGTAAACAGAAACAATAGACCTCCGAGAGACAGACCTAGAGCCTAGATGAACTACATACATACATACACTTAGCAGTATTTTTATAGTAGTATTTTCGGGTTTAGTTTATGTGATTTTATAAGACATTCAATCGAGTAGTAAACTGACCTGATTTCATTGCTCGCCAGTGTATATACGTGAGTCGTTCTATTTTGTTTACGAAGGGGAAATCCGTTATGGATATCCAGCCGCTCAGGGGAGTGACTTGATCATGTTGGACTACAAGGATCTCTAGTACCTCCATTAGCCATCAGTTGTGCATGACGGGTGACTCCGGGGACTCGACGGGGCTCTCCAAAGTTCGCAACTGTGCCACCCTCGCATTGCGCCCACGGATACGCGGGGGACTAGCTTAGTCCCCCGCGTATCCGTCCTCCTTTTTGCACTCTGCGATGCAAGACGGTAGCATGAGACCAAGCCTTGCTACCGCATCTCCACAGGAGTTGTTTTACAGGATATTCAGGCACCTGTCGGGCTGCTGACCCTTCACTCGTAATCATCTCTTACTATAGAACAGGGGCAAACGTGACCCTGTTCGTCGCCCGGGTCTACAGGGCCGCGTATAACTCCTATAGTGTTTTTGCAATATCTCGTCCGTACATATTTTGCTAATATTATAAACGCTAAAGTTTGTAAATCGATGTTGGGGTATTTGTAACTCTTTCCGGCAAAAATAAGTGAACACAGTTTTCAATCTAGCTTATGCAACGGAATGTAAAAATACATAGGCTATATTATCATTAATATCTTACGGGAAATAAAAGGCTATAAACTTCGAGAAACTGTTGTTCCTAAAAGTTTTCATCAGCTTTATTCCATACATTAAATGTGATTATGTGTGCTGAATATACCTACAGGAAGAGAGCGAACACGAAACCCTTTGACTAAAGACCACATTTCTATCAACTTTCCTCGCCACCGTACAAAGTAGCAGATGCCCCAAACGCTCCACCGTTTCCAACTTTTTACAAGGCCTTTTTCACAGTGTAACTCCGGCCATATGGTCCCTTTTTTACTCGACCATTTATGCTAATACGGCCGAATGTGTAATTTTACTTTGAAGGTTGGGTATTATGGAAGTCGTAAGAAATGTGTTTTACCGCTTCCTTTTCATTTATATAACTTGGGGCCTAGCTAGTATTCTTGCGAATTTCCTTGCGAACTTTTTAGCGAGGGGGCGTTTCAATTATACATGCATTCACGATATTATTACACTTGATTATACTATTCGTGCAATTGGTCAAATGGGTAGGTTTAAGTTATGTGACATGCCGGCTTATATATTCATACGCTTTTATGCTGATAATGATTTTAAATGAGAACTAACATGATCTATAGTAATATTATAAATGAGAAAGTAACTCTGTCTGTCTATCTCGCTTTCACGTCAAAACTAATGGACCGATTTCAATGTATTTTGGTATACAGATAGTTTAGAGCCTGAGAAAGGACATACTACAATTTTATTCCTAACATGTGGGACGCGTCACTAAATAAACAGAGAGTTTTATAGTTTGTATAAAATACTGAAACTACGCGAATGAAATCGCGGAGCGTCCACTAGTAATTCTCTAAAGATACGAGTACAGCACATATTATTAATATTAGTGATCTGATATTAGCTACGAGATGTTGGATGTAATAGAGCAAACTGTTATGCGGCGGTTGGAAGTTTTCAATCCAACCGAATACACTTAGCGCCTACAGATAAAATAGAAAAATATACAACTATTCAGGAAGTATACGAGAAAAATCATTCAAGCTATTTTTAGTACCAATAGCGGGTATCCATTGTTAACTGAATAATAATATAAAGTAGGTATGTCAAATAGAAGCGCCATTATGTGACAATAGCACTCTCTTACGGAGCTGCGTAGCCTCTATGTCCAAACCTCTAAGGAGCTCGCTGCGGTCGATTGACTGATGGGCCGGAAATACCAAGAAGGTTTACTCACAGTGAATTGATAGCTAGCAGCCGACCCAAAACGTTACCTTTCATTCCACACAGAGTTTCTAGTAAATTATTATTAACTTTACTTTGTGGATACACACACAATATTTCACGTCTATTGTAGTTGATAGATTATTGTTTGTGATCGTTTGTGGCTTTCTATAAAAAATACTTTTTTGCTTTTATTGTATTAAGCAAGCATTTGACAACCATTCATTCCAGTGTTATGCAGCGTTATGGTCCATACATTGTATTACGCAGAAAATACAAACCTCAGCAAGTCATCCCACAATCTGACGGTTCGCAGTATAAAGGTACGACGCAAAAGCCAACAATCTTAATATTTTTACCAAGAATTTAAATACCTAGACTTATAATCTACCCACTTCAGGTTAGTGGTCAGAAAATTCTAAATAACATGTTCACAAAGCCTATAAAATATGAGCAACAGACTCACAATGTATTAAAAGGCTTGGAAATTTGTTTCATTAATTATGACGACCATGTTTTTTCATCTTCAGATAAACCGAAGTTTCGTAACTCAGCGACATGGAGACGCCACTAATATTTCCTATGAAGACAAGAATTTTAGTGAAAAAAGTTTAATGTAATACCACAACTATAACCGAACAAACCAAATGCTTATTAATATAATAAATTCAGGAAATGGTTGATGGTATGGTGCCTTAGTAAATTCAGGTTATTAATTTAGTTGAGTACACGAATCCCGGGAGGGAAAGCTTAATAAGTTAGATGATTCATACACAAGACCCAAGGAGAACATCACACAGTCACGCCTATGTTATACAATAGGGAATAGGCATATGTATCTTCTAATGGATACGCTGTAGATTCCCATCCACTTACCAGCAATTTTGACGAGCCCCAGCGTTTCTAAGACCATTGTTCGGGGTCCTTTTATACGCGGTATACAGAATATAACGAAAAGTTGCAGTCGTAGTCAAAAGTACTCGGTAGACAAAGCTTTCATAAAAAATACACTTCAGGCCTTTTAATCCCAAAGCGGGATAGGAAAAGGCACTTGCTGAAGCAAATGCCTTTCACTAAGCGTATTTCACCCGACGTGACAGGGGGTATGCATGGGCGGTACCCCTGCGATGACGTCGTTATAGGGTTTTCATACCTTGTGGTGCATTCATTAATGGAAAAAAAATCTTTTAACCATAACAGAAATTTTGTTCGTATTACCCATTGTAATACAAAATCCGAAAAAAATCTACCAAACTATAATTATGTAAGTATAGATTAATTCTACGCTTAGCTATGACTCATCATTACCTTAGTCATTCACTGAATTCATAGCTTCTACTCACGGTATGCTGCAAACGCATTAAGGGCTGAACTGTTATGAATGGTTATGGCAATGGGGTAAATCCGTCCACGAACAATTGGAATGTGATTGACGAACTCTCAGAAATTAGGCCACGCCGCCGCCGTCGCCTCCGTGGTGTGGTCACTTGGTCAGTGAGCCGGATCAGAATTTTGACATGAATTTCTCAATACATTGAGCAATGAAATCATGGCTTAGAGGTATTCGTTGAAATTAAACAGAGGCGAGAAGATAATTAACAAACCAATTGTCTGACATCATCCCTTGCTGATCTGGGATGTAAATATAATGCATAAAGCATCTTCCTGGCATGTCGTAGGAGCCGGCGTCCAACAGGACCGATCGCTTGAGCGGGTCCTGATGAAATTCCTTCGTGTACTCCCGGAACCCGCCCTGCTTGCGGCACGGAGGTCATCATGGGGGTTTAGTTGCAAAGAGTCCGACACCATCCAGTTCGCTGTCTCCATGGCGGCGGGGTGTCCATACCCATGTAAAAAAAGGAACCATCTATGGGATCTGGAGATTTAAGTTTATTCAGGCTAGGGACTTAAGCCCGTAATGATATTATTAACTTCTTCTTTGCTAAATATGGCCCAAGGGTCCTTGTGATCCTAAGGTTCTGCCCATCCCCTTTTACGGATTACAGACAGAGGATTATAGTTAGCCAAGAAAAATATCTTACTTTGTTTTTTTTCATGATGCAATTCCGGCGTTGTATAATTCCGTAAAACATTTGTGTCAAAAATAGCCCCAGGTTGAACAAGGCAATTTAGCCATAAGGAACAGAATGTAACACGGCATTAAGCAAATTACCGCGTTTTCCCGCCACAGACATTAATTTTGCGTCGTAGGTACCTACTGCCAACCCCCTAAAGAAATTTGACACGGTAAAAACCGGTTTAAGTTACAAACGAACAAACAATGTTTGGAACTATCATTATAGAAAATATTATATGCCTTCGCTCCTAGTTTTTAGGTCAAGGCTCGGAATCGAGTCCCTATTGAAAAAGTGATGAATAGGAGACCTTAGTTCGTTTAAAGTTTTAACACTTTGTCGACTTCTTTTTCGACATATATTTTATGTCCAATCTAAATCGTGAAATAGAGACCGGGTAGTAAAAGCACTGCAGCGTTTAGCGTGTGCATACTATACTAGCATATCTAAGTATAGATTGCGTTCGTATGATTTAGTTAAGATTTTGGACTATTCACATTAAAAATACTTGAAAGACTGCTTTATAGGTTCGATATTTGACTTAATGAAAACAGCACTTGTGTTAATAATATTTCAGTTTCTACCTGTATGAAGTTTCAATTCCTCCTCTGCTATGATCCTGGCGCTTCACTTGCATCATTCACGTTCTTCAATCTTTTCATACAACCACGTAGTACTTTGTTTAAAGCGCTACCGATATGGTTGGTGAACGTTCGGTTGCCTTTTATGTCTGACTACTCCTCTGGCAGGAAAACGACGGATATCTGTTCGACATGTTCTATTACATTTTTTTATTTATCCAGACAAAATTAAAATTAGTATTCTAAATAGTAGAATAACATTCGTTAAACGACCTACCATCAGGTCCGATGTGAGTAGCGTTTAAGTCTTATTTTGAACGGACACTATCCCTTACAGCGACTTAGTTAGTTGCAGTTAAAATAAGCACAGATCTACCGAGGCGTCGGGGCTACGCTATTACTTTAGCAACTAATTTTAAATATTCTATTCATGAAGATGAAAAAAAACAAAGGACAAAAATAAAACGTGAAAATGCATAATAAAACGCGTTTCGGGTGAAATAGGTGTTACCTAAACGTTCTGCCATCACCCCGTGTACGACTTACAAGTAAAAATGGTAAATAAATAGAATTATCCTAACATACCCGATTCAGAAGCATCAAGTGTTTATTCAGGAGAAGGGATTTGCTTCCAGGAAATAATAAACGTCTTTGTTTAGGATAAACTATGGCGGTTTACATAAATGTTCTGCGGGAGATATAAGAGGCTTTTTCCGCAGCATAATTTAGCGATTGCCGAGTAAACGCTTTTTTTTATTTTGAACGCTATAAATAGCTGGTTTATGTTATTTTATGATTGCTGTGGGATTTCTTTAATACTCCCTTGATTCTTCCGTATCCTAGCGAAAGGGATTCGTACTCGTATAGTACGTCCCCTTACGTCAGAAGGTCGGTGAGGTCAGACTGCTTCGTGGTACAGATGGCATCACAATGCTATCGCAAGATAGCGACGCGGACGGGCCGCAGGGGAAAGGGAGTGTCAGTGTCATCATGCGCAGATTCCTATCTTCCGAGGCTCTGCGGCGTCCATTGAAGTGGCTCCGAAGAGGCAGCTCAGAGTGGATTCTGTGCTCTCTTGGCACCGACCTTGGCACTTCTGGGGCTACCTTCTTTGGAAACCAGCACATGCCACCATGGAATTTCTGACTGTAAAAGTCCGACCTCTCAGTCGCAGTAAAGTATTAATGAGGACTACCCCATGTAAAAAGTTTTCATTATGTCGCCTAGTACAAATATACATTTTATTTTCTAAAATTGTACTAAGCTAGTTAAGGCTCCAGGTGATACGCTGTGAAGTAAAATATATACTTATCCTAATACTGTGTACACGTGTGTTAAACATTAACTTTTGTCAGCAACCGCTGAATGTTGTATTTCACAAAAGTTCCAAATCCCTTAAGCTGCAATATGTACCGAAAACATAACGGCACAGCAGGACATACAGCTTCGCAGCTTTCATTACTTATTTTAGATACTTAAATGTTTCTTTTTTTAATCTTAATGGCACGTAAAAAAAAATATTTCTTATTTAATAACTTCAAGAGTAGGACGTTAAAACAATCAAACGTTTAATTCTGACTAAATTACAGCTAATTAGATACCATGGGGCATAGCGTTACAAAGTATACTTTGATGTAAAGTTTTTTCCTGGAGTCACTGAAACACAGGTCGATTACCGACATCTTGGCTGGGGCAGGTGGCACGCTAACTAGCATGTCTTGGAGCCTCAGGTCTCTACTTACACTCGACTGTTATAAACTGAGCCACCCTTACAAGTAATCCTTCGCCACTTCGGGCTCAGCCTCAATAACAAGGTACCTATCTCTGCGTGTCACCGGACTTTTACATTTTTCCACAGAAAGTCTCGGTTGAAAGTTATCTAGTGTTTAAATCTAGTGCATCGCCTAGAGTGCAAGCACGGATGAACTCTCCCGGGTCACGGCCTGCGTAGAACCTACCCGAATCAAAACATTCAGTAGATTCTCAACTTTATTTACAGCAGGTTAGTGTTTGAGATTGCTGCAAAAAATTGCTGAACGAACAAAACCAATAAAGGTTGGCCTCGACAACGAATCCTAGGGCAGGGTAAGGTAACTCAAAAACGTAATCGCTTTTCGACCACAGGTCTTGTATTAAAGACTAAAATAATGTTGAAACTGTATTCCCCACTGACTTGCAGCGTTGGAGGTAAGACATATTATTTCCTTTGACGGTGAATTCTTAGACAAGTTGAGGTAAAAGTTCAGAAATACTTCTGAGCCTATTTTGTAAATAATTTCTCGCGAGGGATAGCTCAGATTACTTTTAATCCTGCAGTTTTAACTTGCACACTATTAACTGTCAACTATGTAAGACGAAGTAACGAGCGCTTGTCTTTGAACTAACTTGATACCAACATTTATACAATACCTGCCCAATAATTACACGTATTAACAGTTTCACAAGAAGTAATTTGACTGAAGGCAGTCACGTAGTAGCAGTGACGTAGTTATTCACTCATCAGTTCTTCAGTAGGTAGAACAATGGTGCATTACAAAGGAGGATACTGATATTAAAATTCTAAAGCAAAACTCTGAGATAAACTTAATATGACAATGGGGAATTTTCTTTGACGTTTTTCTGACAGATTTTCGGGCGGAGTACTGTCATTACTATCAAACTTTGTTTGGAAAGTAAAAAAGTCAATAAAATTTCTCCATTAAATCAATAAAAATAATTCAAATACTAAGGGACAAAACGTCTAATAGTTCAGCTGATCACTTGCTTGACGGCAGAGCAGCTTTCTTCTGTGGTTCGACGTAGAGTGGTTCGTAAATCACCGTCTCGTCCCAGTAATAGCCATACAAGCTAAATCAATAAATAAAACATAAAACGTCATTCATCCCGCAAGCGGAAGAAAAATACAACTCTATATATTAAATTAGAACCTCGATAAACACAAAACAAGAATATTGCCTAATTAATAACATTATTTACGTGAAAAACAATAGTTTGAGTTAAACCGTTCGTCTTCTAGTAGTTATATTATTACTATGTTTCATTATTATTCTTCCTTATTAATGACAGAAATATATTAATCATAACATTTCCGTCAAACTTGTATAGTGTATCATCATCTCTCACAGACCTTTATTGAAATATAGTCTTACATAACATGTCAGTACCTCGCAAACCATCGTGTTTTCGTTGATGCGCAATCAATTATATGCTAGTTCATTCATTCTCGTTCATTTAGTTCATGGGCTGATTTTGTAAAACATTCCCAATATAACTTGGCCTTTTAATACGTGTGTTGAGAGACCAGGGTCGGTTGAGTGCTGAGGTTCATCTTTTACAGAGGCTGTACCTAGCTCAGGCTGCCAAGATAGAATAACAAAGAACGGTAATGGTTTCCAGTGAATAAATCTTCCATTAGGCCCGGCGAAGATATAGTGTGCTTCAGTTTACTTGTAGGTACGTTGTTCTGGTGTAGAGAGCAGACGATGTTAGTACCCATTTCAGTACCTATAAAATATTAAAAATAACAAACACGGTAGGAAGAATAACAAATAGTCTTTTTTATGTAAAAAGATGTTTATGTAAAAATCTGGTATATATACAAGGACAATTTCTGGATCTGCCAAAGTGAAAAAAATGTATATTTGTGTATCATAAGATTTTTGTTACCTACTTTGGTATTGTTTCATACAATAATATTACTACTACTGCCTAATAATACTATACCACAAATTAATACTATACCACAAACTATTCAACAGTGTCTACTCACTAAATATCGAAAATTTCAGACCAAACATGTTTTGACCAAAATGGGTTTATTTAATGATTCCTAAGGCCTGGAAAAAATATTGCAAGTGGTGAAACTGTACCAACTTGCTTAATTAGTAGGTACCCATAAGTAACCACATCTATACAGGCATCCTCAAAATATAAAAACCCATAATTTCCTGATAGATCGGTATTTGGCTGAATGAACGCAGTATATCCGCTAGATGCCTCTGCCTACCCCTCTTTGGGATTAAAGGCGTGAAGTGTATTTTTTTTATTTTTATCCGCTAGTTTCAAATAAATATTCTGACAGCAACTCATGATCTATACTTAAACATCGAACCTAGCATACTACAGCTTTATTCGGTAAATAACGTAACAATAGGACCAAAGTAATACTGTTTCAAATGAAATTGGATCCAATTAAGTCCTAACGGATTTTCCAAACGATGATCTAATTCTCTTCACACGGAATACCGCTTAGTTATATTGTAGATAATTCTAAAACCCGATTCGAAACCATTCTTAAACCCCTGTTACCCATATCAATATATACAAAAGTACAAATAACTTGATACTATTTCACTAACTTGCCATGGAACAGATGAGACCAAATTGTATTGGCGATAACTTTTTGGCTTTTCTTTTAAGCGATCTAATTCAGTTAAGTGCTTTGGATTTTATGCTTGCACAATGTTCTGTTTCTGCGATTCCGACTTTCCGACTCTTGTGTTATCAGATCGAAGTCGATAATTGACTGTTTAGACTTAACTTGTGAGACATTCTCGAATTGGATATTGTACTTAGTGGAACATTTTTTTTCTCACTACATCTACTAAAGAATACACATAACCTACCCGACTAATATTAGAATAAACGGATATATATCTGTT
The DNA here is from genome assembly GCA_012932125.1 of Conopomorpha cramerella. NCBI lineage: Eukaryota > Metazoa > Arthropoda > Insecta > Lepidoptera > Gracillariidae > Conopomorpha > Conopomorpha cramerella. Next base: position 15,678 of record SJJU01004466.1, on the reverse strand, counting down.
TGTTACTCTTTCACGCAAAAATATCTAATCAGATGTGTCTAGGGATCAAGTACATTTTAGAAGATTGCAATCAAGAATATATTTTACAACAACTGAATCCATTCATAATTTATTTAAAATGTGGTGATAAGTCAGGATGAATGTGAGTGAGTCAAGATGAATCAGGTAGGAGACCAATCCAGAAGATTAGATTTGATTTAAATAAAATAGATTTTTTTAGAGCTAAAATGTTTTTGATCCCTAGACACTTCTGATGTGTGTATCTCAGACATGTTAATTTCCACCATAACCATAATTTATCTCGAAATTTTCATGGTCACGGGATAAACTGTGGGTATACACCATGTTGTAATATGCAAGTATTTTCAATAAAATACATTTACACCATTGAATCCCATATCGGCGTAGGTACATAAATACTTACTTCGTTCTTTGAAGCTTGATACTTACACCGGCTCGCAGTAATGAGGGGCTGAAGAGGCTATCAATTCCGCACAAGACGCAGTAAGATTCGCTGCTTGATGAATTATGAGATAATTAGGCTTGAAGTAATTTTCCAAAGAAATTTAATAACAATAATACCCTCCTGGTATTTACAGACAAAAAAGACAAAACAGCAGGTACAGCTCTATATAAGGTGCCATAGACTGTTAAATTAGGACGTAAAGTGCTTACTCAGTAGTTTACTAACTACCTAGAAATATCCGTTTTTCCGAACGTACGCGAACAAGTTGGGTTTAAGCGAGTTCAAACATCAGCGTCAGGTAGAGGATCATGGTAGGGTAAGACCTTAATATGTTCCCAACCGATAACATAGGACCTGACTAAGTTTAGTTACAATTGATATTTAGTAGAATTCATGAAATAAACTATAAATTTTAAGAAAACTAAATAGAACTAGGCGATAGCCATTTATCACAGATAGTCTAACTATTTATGTCCTATAGAAATGTACCCTGACCACTAGTCCACTCCAACGAGGTCGTCAAATAATCACCGCCGGGTTCGCGACCTATGTAATCCAATACAAAATTCTAATCCTGCAGACGGGCACAATTCCCTTAAGCAGTGATCGATACTCCACAGTGTCAGATGTCTCACTAAGCCCCGGCTAGATCGGCAATTTGCCCTAATGGGAGACACTAGTCTCGTAACCTGAAATGTGAGATAAAGGTGACCCCCCACATGAGGGTGTAGTGATCTATTTAGTACTTTGACGTATAGTTGAGAATGAATCACGCGCTTTTATAGCAAAAAGGGATGATTCGGTAGAAATGTAAATGGCTAAATGGTAATTTTTTTTTTGTTATTTTATGTCGTGAAAATCGATTTCTATCATATAAGTCAGCAGGGGCGTGCACTGTCTTTTACGACAAGGTAGGCAGTAATCCTCAAGGATTGATACCTATGTATAGGTAACTTGTATTTACGAGACATAGGTAGCTACCTATCTACTCACTCACAAAACACAGAACCTTCGTTAGCCTATGCCGTGAGTACAACAAAAAAGGATCTAGCACTAACACTATTATTAGGTCGGGTAACCAAAATACTAAAGTAGGCAGTGTCTTTTTGCCAATATGGTGTGCACGCCACTGTAAGTCAGGGCTGACTATTACAATTACCTATTGCAATGGTTATATTGCACGGTTTTTTTCAAATCAGTCTCACTATAACCATTAAAATGACTGATGCTACTGCATATCTGTATGTTATAGCACTTATAACGATGCAATAAAGATATTTTGATTTTGACTTTAAATTCATAAGAAACTCTGAATGGGAACTTTTACGGTTTCTCTAAAAAAACTTCTTACTTTTACCAGAGGAGGTTAGGATCAAAACGTATTAATTTAGGTGTAACCAAATTTTATGAAAAAAGAGGAAAACTTATACTACTCTTAGGCCCTTTACTCTTATAAACCATAAACAATCCATTCCCTTGTACATATACATGAAATCTATTATTTCTCAAAAAAAATTAAAAAAATAGTACATGGTAGTGAAGTTATATATTTGAAAATGTACAATGAAACGAACGAAATGAACGGGGACAGCGGCGGGGTTATGTGGGACTCGCACCCACTAAAACCCCACGGTGACCACTCCCGCGTTATTGCCGGGGCCCCCGGAACAGCCTTAGCGACTACGTCCAAGGGTGGCCCCAGCCGATGTACAAAAACCCTGAGGGGAAGAAAAGCAAATTAAGACGTTTTGATTCTAACCTCCTATTCTAAACGACTGTATAATAACTAGAGATGTCAATAAATATATTGAAATCATATAAACAAGCAACGGCGTCGGCAACGTGATCGATGTCGAGATTGGAATCAAAGGTTACGTAAGGGTTAATTGATAAAATGAAAAAAACAAAAGGTCCTACAAAAATCCTCTGGCCAGTAAAAGAAATTCATTCAAACTGGGGACGTTTACTATTTTTTAAATCATACGTGACTTTATTTTAGACGAACGAAATTGCAGGGCAACCATCGTGTAAAAAATGTTTTTTCGAATTTCTATATGGACTTTTACATATTATTTACACACGTTTAATTTCACAAGGCGTGCTTTAGAAAGTGCACTGACTTATGCTACGAAGTCTTATGTTTTAGACGAGAAAGTATATGTCACGTCAGTCATAATAAGTGTTCAAGCAATTTGAGTTTTCATGTTACATAATAATGATGTTTAATGAAAACTCGGAACGCATTCTTTACTAAGTTTGGGCCGAAGTGTATTTTTTCTAAAGTTTCAATATTTTCAGTGAAAGACCTCACAAAAGGGTTAAATATAATGTGTACTTCTAAAATAAGGCTTTCCGGGTAAACAAACCATAAATCTGATGTAGCGTGCTAACTGTTAAAGAAACTTTATACAAAATTAATACATACGCGACCTATTTAATCATATCGCAGCTTTAATTAAAAAAAAACTCACAAGACTCCTATCAAATGAGGTCACGATTTTTGTTGCAGGTAAAAAATATTTAGCCGCAACAAACGATTTTATGATTAGAGTCCAGCGCAAAAGATTGAAATTCCAAAAAATAGTGAATATTGAAAATATTGCTCGGTCATTTCTTGACAATGCCATCTTGTCGTACTTAACTATTTTAGTTATGTTTCATGCGGTATATAATTAATTTTAACGTATTCAAACTTCCGGGTAAAGCGTCGCTTGTGGTGTACACTGCAATTTCAATAGTTAAGGAGTTTAATAGTAGGTAACACTTAGCGTGTGGAGTCACGCTTACTAGCCACTGTAACATTGTTGAATTACTAACGTTTATGGTAGAAGAATAGCTTTATAAGCTTCAGTACCTACTCATAGGGCTACCACATGATACAGGCCTACAGGAAAAAGCTCGCTAATTTTAGGCATTTGTGTTTTTGAATGCGTCTAGGCTTTTTATCTGTCTTATATAACTTTAAAGTAAGAAGAACCGACTTCAACCATAAAAAAATTACAGATTTGTGGTATTCCCATGAAACTGAACCAAATTCAAATGGGACCGAATAGGAAGCATTAGCTTTCAAATAAAAAAAGAATCATTCAAATCGGTCCACTCCGTTAAAGTTTTGAGGTAACAAACATAAAAAACAAATACCAACGAAATGAGAACCTCCTTTTTGAAGTCGGATAAAAAGTATAAAACAGTAAAATTCGACTAAAAACTAGGGATATTTGGAATTCTCGTATGTATACGTATCGATATACGTATCACATTTCAATTAGACAACTGAATTGATGAAATTTGGTTTAATTCTTAAATACGTAATTTAATAACGTGCCAACCTTTGCCAGGTAAACTAATATTTAACTAGGTGACCCGACAAACGTGTTTTGCTAATATACATTATTAACGGTGTTTCTCTACTAATTATATGCATGTAACCCGCCTGCCAAGCGTGGCGATTATTGGCATTTCCCCCCAAATGAGCATAGAAATCACTGGGGTAGGCCCTCGTCCAGCATTGGACGTCATATGGCTGATGATGATAAACCTTCCTCAGGAAAAACTCTATCTATTAATGAAAAGGGCATCAAAATCCGTTGAGTGAGTTATAGTAGAAATAGATATACGCATACATTGGGACAGACGAACAGAGGAGAGAGGCGACTTTTTTATTACTTTAGGCCTCATGGTACTCGGTCAGGTCTAATTACAGTAAATTTGTTATTTCATGACGCTGTTACTTCATCGGTCACTATAATATTGGTTTCACAATATCTTTCCAGGACTTAAAGAGGTAAAAATATGTAAATAATAAACGTAGTAAGTATTAAAAGTTGCAAATACCAACATAACCGTTTTTCTTACAGTCATTCGAAAAGAAAGAACTTTTGGGCGTAAACACTACCTGACTACTTAGCACTACTTAGCATGGGATGAAGGCAATGTGTGTGTTGTTGTAATTATTTATTTATTATTTATAAATTCGCTATGTATTTACAGAGACATACTAAGAAACTACGGCATAGAAGGTTTTATTTGCTTTGTACATTTTCCAAAGAAAAAAAAATAACTAGATTCAGGATCCTAATAATCTTAATGATCGCAGTACAATGTAAACGTAACATCACGCCTGGTTTCCAGAGGAGGAATTTGAATTTATTGATTTCCCCTTGCCACATGTCCTTCATTTTAATGCGTCGTAGAATAAATAATTAATTGATCACCATTATACACTTCACGCCATTTAATGCCAAAGCGGGGTAGGCAGAGGCACTTGTTAAAACAAATGCCCACGGTTTACCAAACGTATTTATCTCTACGTGGCAGGAGGTGAGCCCATCGCCGTTATAGGGTTCACACACCTTGTGGTGTGCGGGTTTCATAACGATGTTGTCCTTCACCGTACGAGCGTTGCGTTGCGCACATAGGCTCTGAATGATTCCCATTGGTACACGTCTAGTAGCGGGACTCGAACCCGCGACCTCCCGGTTACAAGTCAAGGATCCGACCAACTGGACCACAGGTGCTCTTATTAATTAAATATACGTATAATACAAAATTACCTGTTATTTCCACGATCTATGTATTTCTCTGCTTTATTTTACTGTATTTAGTTATGCACACCTGAAACAATAGAAATGGATTCATGTAAATATTTTCGGCATTATTTATTTAAACTAGACATATTAATAGGTACCGCGTACGAAATTCTTAATATCTTCAACAGAGGGAATTCAAAAATATCAAGTACAGTGGTGCCTGTATATAAATAACGTATGTGGACGAGGCAAAAGATGTATGACGGGATCGTATCAGGTGAAGGCTTATTACATTCTGCCTATTAGATAGAGCTGCGTAAACGTATGTGTTCTTATTTAATATAAATATTTTCGGCATTATTTATTTAAACTAGACATATTAATAGGTACCGCGTACGAAATTCTTAATATCTTCAACAGATGAAATTCAAAAATATCAAGTACAGTCATGCATGTATAAAAATAACGAATGTGGACGAGGCAAAAGATGTGTGACGGGATGGTAGCAGGTGAAGGCTTACTGCATTCTGCCTGTTCCTCTTAGATACAACTGCGTAAACGTATGTGTTCTTATTTAATATCAAACGGAAATGTGCCAAATTGTAAGCAAGTCATCTTTACGTGGACGACCATTATCTACACTTCCCAGTTTTAGCAATGTATGTAACTTGGGGAGTACCTACTAATGTTCTAGACTGTACAATACCCAGTGGTTTTGAACATTGGAAAACTTAATGTAATGAGTGATGTCCCAAGTTACTTGTTGCCTGACAGTTGTAATTCAGATGGACAAGTCGCAAGGGTAGCAATAATACCTGTCGCCTTACGTCCTTCCAAATCCTATTAATATTGTAAACGCGAAAGTGTGGATGGATGTTTGTTTCTCTTTCACCTAAAAGATTATGATATTATTGTGTCCCATTCACAGCCCGTTAAAGTGCTAAATCAATTTGATGATTTGAATCCTATAATCTAGAATGAGGCGGTCTGTCCCTCCCATTATGACAGACCTAAATGTTGATGACAAGTTTTTTCTCATTAGATAAACTTTAAGGGTTGGCAACACCGAAATTCATCTAAAATACATAAATACTACTTACACTCAGTAGTATTTTTGACGGAATTCATCTAAAATACTTATGTAATACTTAGTACTACAATACTTGTGTAGAACTTATATCGGCGATGGGTTAACCACCCACCGGCCATGATGAGATGTACAGTTAATTCAGAATTTGATGAGCTTTGAATAATTGTTTAATTTTTTTTTTTAATACTTAATGGGATAACTACAAAACTGCACAGGTTTTTAAGTCACGAGTAAATTATGACCACGTCGCTGATTAACATCAGGCGGGATGGTGGCCAACATCTCGTTCTTAGTGTTTAAAAAAAACATCAAATCAAAAACGTTGGCGAAACCCGAGAAAGTTACTCGGCTCATGTTACCAAACAACTCTCTCGAAGAAACACTATGTCAAAGACGAAAAAAATGTCACGTCTTCATACGACCGGTATCGATAATCAGCTGATGGCCACTAAAGTTTATATTATAAAGAGGCACATTTTATTTTTCGTTTTTGGGTTTCTTGGGGAGATTTGTTTGCTACTATGAGTTTCCTTAACATTTTTGACTTGATGTTGTATTTTTTTTTAGCTTTAATGTCGATGGCTTTATAAATGAAATAGTACTTGACCAACCTCGACCGGACCTTCACAATATCCGTTGTGTGACCTACACGAATATTCTTAAAAAAACGACGTAATCCAAATCTACTTCAATGTAAACAACCAATTATAGCTACCACAAATTCAGTTACCTACAGTCTGAAGTCACGCGACCTCCATTGTCATTATGACCCTTATTTATAACATAATAAGAATTTATTATACCGCTATTTATGGCCAAAAGCCAGTTTACATATCTTTATTAAGAAACTTTGATGGAAGTAAGAAATCGTTATTGAAGTGATTGTTTGCATTTTATTTGTGTTTAGCAAAGTGTTTTGTGGGGTGATATTAAAGTATTATCTTTAGACAAATAGGGTAAGTTACATTTACCAAAATGTAATTTTGTGCATTACATTTGGAGGAAAGAGTCTTTGTCAATTGCACAGAACACATGTTTTTTCGCCCATGACTTCATCGTTTATAAACCGATTTCACAAGAAGATTACATTTTTTTCTTCTTTTTGTTGGAAAGAAGATATTTCTATAGTGGACCCATGATATGGAAGTTAGGTTTTGATGATGGCAAACCCGGTAAAACAAGGGGAACTTTAAAAAACGTACTACCTACAACAAGTTGAAGTCGGGTCTTTTTTCTTTAAAATTATTATTTAAATGTTATGTGTGTTATTATTTTTTCTCACCCTCATTTCTTACACATTCATTTATGTTCTACAGACTACAACTTAGGATGAACAAGATATATAGAGACGTGGAAGAGGCGAAAGAAATTTGCTAAGATCAAGAGAAGTTGAGGTCCGTAATATCTGTCTACCCTCCTATGTATATATAGAGGTAGATATTTTAACTACCGAATGTAATTGAACATGATATAATATTACTGACCGTACCTGGACCAATAAAGAGTCGACTGCCTAAGTCATTTTTACTTGATGAGGTACAGGATGACTAGCAACGGTCGTACAAAAAATTACGCCGAGGACCGTGCGAAGTGTAGAAACAGTATCTGGACGGCGGATTCCGTAATGCCGGTCGCACACGTTGGGAATTTCCTGTACGCGACAATTGAAGTAAAAACGACTGAAAAACTCACTCATCTAATCATAGTGTGTTGTTCTTTTTCTTGAATCGTGAAATTCGGTACGAAAAATGTCAAGACAAGGAATGAACTTTTTATTGGATATTGTTCATTGTGTACAAATTGTAAAAAAAAATACAATTGTAAGATTGCCATAAAAGGCGACCATATCACTCAGAGCGATTTCTTCCACGTGACCTAAAAATATATATATTTTTTATACTTTGATGTTTTTCGTGTAACTTTTAGATTCATTTCTTTTAATAAAAGAAATAACAGAAGTAGTTTTATTATCTTTACAAGGATAGGATTATGTATACCCTAGTGTCCCAGAAAGGGTTGATTTATGTTAAAACTGGTCCTCTTGACCTCACGTATGTATAAAAAACTATAAAAAGGTTGATGAATGTGAAGAAGGGGCAAGTGAGGTTTTTCATAGAAGATAAATTATACCTACCTCTACCTTTCCTACTCTTTGATATACAATATACCTATATATATAATATAGTAGCTGAACCGGCAATGGTTGTTTGGTTATCTAAAATATCAAATTCTCGTGTGACAATGTTTGATGACCTGTTTTTATGATACTTTGTGTCTATATCGGGTAGATAGTCATGGATTTTTCTGATACTCAAATTCTAAGGAACATAATACAATTAGTCTCCCTTTCTGGCATACATCGACGTACCAAGACATTACACTATAATATAATGTTTTTACATTGAGATAATGAGTGTCCTAATAAAAAAAGTTATTGAAGATGAATGTATTTTATTATACTGTACTTTATTATACATCATGTTGAGTATTCTTGAAAAAGAAATCCGTTAGATAAATTAGTTCTTGGAAACTTGTTCATCTCGTGAACACAATGATTGAGCAGCCGGTAAAAAAAATGTGGTAATCAGCTTTATAATGAACCAAGTGATTTTTTTTTTTGTTAACGAACTATTAACCCTTTCGAAGACACATCCCGCCAGTCGGCGATATAGAGCAATTAAACGGATTTTGTCTTAAGTTGAGTGTCTCCGAAAGTTTTCAGGATAGCAAGACTCAGGTCCCAAGGCGTAACGAATACGACTTAAAAAACGTATTGTTAATTAATAACAATATGTTAGCTCTGTCTGCTGTGAAATTCACATGATACAAAAAAAAATCTTGTAACAGTGCCCTTACAAAAGATTTATTCACAAAAGTTATGAATAAACGTCAAATAGCGTAACTCAAGCAAGTATTAGTTACTGAATCCTTGAAATGCTACGGATGTTAAAAGTATGACTCACGCTATACCGTACCGGGTCCGAGCTGAATGTCGGCCGCAGCACGTTCAACTAATCTACTATATAAAAATAAGTCGAGTTTTCCTCCCTGACGCTATAACTCCAGAACGCACGAACCGATTTCCACGGTTTTGCATTCGTTGGAAAGGTCTCGGGCTCCGTGAGGTTTGTAGCAAAGAAAATTAAGGAAAAATTTCAACAGGAGAGCGGGAAAACGAAACGAAGCCATCTGGTGGCGAAACGGAGTTCGCCGTGTTTGCTAGTATTACATATTTTTTGTATTAACACACTCACGCTATACCGAGTGACAACCCAGTGACGGCCGAGCAATCGAGAACGTTTGGAAACTGTAGACACTCTGCTCAGACATGGCATGGTATAGCGTAAGTAGTTCTTTATTCACTTGACTTTTACCGTGGTATTCATAAAGTTAGAACACCGCTAGTGCATTGCTAGTGAAGGTCTCAAAAACTGGTCAAATGTACACTAAATACAAACAAACCAGTCTGTGTTGATATACGTCAACTAGTTAATCAATGTTTTAACTTTTTAAGATTACGGCGGTTAGTGTTTGCTAAAAAACTGTCACTGATTTTGAGATATACCTAACCCTTTAGGAGACATGCGTGAAACTACATTTGTATGATTGTATATAAACTGCCAATGGCAGACTGCGCTATTTCCAGTTATAAACTTAATTAGGTACTCGTAACCGGAAATGTACTCGTAACCGGAGATCATGTGTGATAAGATGTATGAATGTAGATGAAGCGAAAGGGGTATATAAGCACCGTGACAAATTGAGTTATGTAACCTCAGCCTACCCGTCGTAGAAGACAGGCTTGAAGTGTGTGTTTGTAAACTTATTTTAATTTTACAGAATAACTCAATATCATCATCTTTGTATGCAACTAACGCGAAAAATTTATAGTGCCTTCGTAAACCATTAACTGTTCATTGCACGTATTGCACTGCCTGCTTCCTTCGAGTAGTAAAAAACCTCATATAATGTACTATTGTAACCCGTATAAACGACGAATGGATTGCGTCGTTAAAAAAATGCTGTTATTTTTGTAGGAAATTAACAAGGTCCATTGATATCCTCAACTCTGTGCGTTGTTATTGTTTGTGTTTTTTTGTTGTTAATTGAAATGGGATGTTTTCGCGGGTGCAGGGATTTGGAGTAATTAATTCGTTGCCAAAATGGAAACACCACCGAGGGATAATTGATAGTATATACACCGCTATACTCTTCCGTATAAAGTTACGTTTATTGAACCTCTGTTAGTAACTCATTGTAACTAAATATTTCTTTTTTTTTACCATTTTAAACAAGCGTTTGATCACCATCCTGCTTGATGTTAAGTGGTGAGGTGGAGTTCAATAGAGCACACTTGGCCATTAGGTACATATTTACCTGTGACTTGAAGAACTCCAGCCAGGCTATACTGCGCATGAAACACAGATCTTTTGATCACCATCCTTGTGTTAGCAGTGTGGTATACGACGGGCATATCAGTTAGGTTAGGTGTACCTGAGCCCTGTAGTTCCGGGCGTTTAGGCAATAATAGGACTACGGTATCCCCTGACTGGCGTATAAGGCGTCCTAAAAGGAGTCCTTGGGGTCGTGGGTGTCGGAGTGAGGTCCCCGGCACCTGCTTGTACGGCCCCGAGAAGAGCGGCGGTTACCCTACGACCTGGTAACCGCCGTCAGCGATGGCGGTCGCTGGGACAGACACGCCACCGTCTGCCCCGAGCCGGAGTCCGAGTGCCGGTCAGATCGCTTGGGCGGGTCCTGACGCAATTCCTTCGGGTACACCCGGGACCCGCCCTGCTCGCGACACGGAGGTCATCGTGGGGGTTTAGACGGTAAGAGTCCGACACTACCTCGTTCGCTGTCCCCATGGCCGCGGGGAGTCCTTGAGGATTCCCCCACGTAAAAAAAATGGGGTGTACCTGTTGTGACTTGAAGACATCCAGACTCTCCTTCGCAGGAAACATAGACTTTGAGACTTCTGATCTATATGGATATCTTCTACGCAGGCTGTACATACATATATAAAATACCTCGCAATACATTTTGTTTACTGAGGCATCACCCATTTTTATAACTTACTAAATAAACTGACGTTGAAAACATTTTGATATGACCACGACAGCTCTAACATTACCATACTGCGTGAAAAAGAACCCCGAGCAATGGTCTTAGAAACGTTGTTGGGCTCATCAATATGAACAATTGTACTATGGCGATAATGCGGGGAAACGTAAAAAAAAATATTCCACTCTATACTTACAAAATAATTATTTTTTTGCCTCAGGAGATGACATTTTGTATGGAGATTGATTTTTTTTTCATTTTCCCACATTGTCACCATAGTAAAGGTGGGATATAGACGAGCCCAACAATGCTCGGGGTCCTTTTACACTCTGTATACCGAATTTTAACGCATTAAAGATCGCACACTCAATTATTGGAGTAGATTTTTCCCGGCTTGTAGCCGTCACGGAAATCGATAAGGAACAAAGTTAATGACGGCAGTTAGTGAAATTGGCCCCGTTTGTTACTTCGCTTCCGCTATCCGATTTGTTTTTGGCAAATATTTTCATAGTTGAGCGTACTTCTACATTGTATACGCCTATAACAAGCCTTGAAAATTGCGATTTCATTTCGGCAGTTTCAGTATTAATTTCTATTAAAATTCACACCATGTTTTTTAACCATAACTTCAAAATTAACGTTCTTTTTACACAATCTTCTACCCTCCTGTAAATATGTTACTTCATTATCTCGTTTAATCAGTTCTCTTGAGATATTCCGATGTAAACTACCCGTATTATTCTGATGTGCAAGTTTTAATTTTATGTAGTAAACTAATAGAAATCCATTATCTAGTTGGCGGGAAAGAGTAACAGACATACTTACATAGACATAAACTTTCCCGTGTGTAATAACTAAGGGATGTCTCCGTCACACTACAGCTGATGCAACTTAGTACCTAAACTTTGAACGTTGTTCGAGACCACCATCTTAAATAACCCAAGCGCAATCAGTGGTGATTGTGCGAAGTCCTCGGGGGGTTCCGATGCGGTTAAACTGCAGTCGGCATTATATTGACCTATTTGAAGGACTTACCACGGTTTCACATGTGATAAATATTGTACTTTCAATTTGCTAAGCACTAAATAATAAATTGCGTTCCCAATTTATTTAGTTGTAGTACAATAACTGAAAAAAGACAAAATAACCGACTTAACCAGTCGGCTCTACTATTTTTCTGGTCTGCCATCATTAAAGCGCAATAGCATGGGCACCGCTTTGAAAATAATCATCTTTTCATAAAAAACTAATCATCAAAATCGGTTCATAAACGACAAAGTTATCCGCGATCAAACATAAAAAACATTTATTATGTTTGATTTAATTTATTATGTTACATTATACGACCGAGAGAAACCTTATTTTTTAAGTTGCTTAAAATAATTTTGTAAACGAACGCGTATTGACAATTATTAAAATAAAAATTTTATACCGGGTGGCACGGCGGTACACATCGAGCAATCTACGAAGCTAAACTGAATGCTTTTGTTTATTTCGTATTAGTTCGAATTCTGTTTAATTTCGCGCTACCGTTAGATAAGTGAACATATTATTTTTAATTTCGCGTCGATCTGTACATATTGTTTTTAATTTCGCGTCGATCCAGAGGAAATAGTCTACAAGTCACAACCCTTGATTGCGTTGACGTCACTACATGTCTTCCAATAAGCAGTTTTTACAATTCTCATATTTAGTAGTTAACAGCCAGGCCTGAAAGCGAACCAAAAAGAAATGCCACCAGGCACTTTTTCATGTTTGCGTGAGGTTCACGCATTAGACACGATACAAGGTAAAGTACCGCTTTCATTTAGAAAGGTCACATCCAATATGAAAACTCAGGGTCGCTTTCGGAAGCTTAAAAACCTTTTTCCAACAAATGAAATACAGCAGTGACAAATTGAAAAGAAATGCTGCTGACTTCGAATTCGTTCTTACAGTAGGAGAAAAGTAAATTGTAAGTTGTTACTGAACTTTGCTAAATATATATTATGTGGAAATGGAATGCCCTGAAAATTAATAATGTATGACCGCTGAAGAACTAAGGAATACCTATTATAGGAAACCGATATTATAATCGATAAATATGTGTTTTTTTTTTTGAAGTCAGTTAAAATGTTACTGTGTACTCAAAAGAACCTGATGTAATATAATATCGCGGGACATTTCACAGATAAATGCGACACCTCATTATATTATGTCGAAGGCGGGAACCAAAGCAGCGGCCGAGTCAGGTTTCCTGACCCTGTCCAACAAATGTCGCACAGGCGATCATAGTCTAGAAGGATGGAAGGTGGACATCAACAGTCACAACCTACCCCAATCAGAGTATCATACAAATGAGAAGGCAGTAGTAAACATATTATCTATGAAGTGTGTCCTGTCGACAGAACGCCAATATTATGCCAGAATCGCAACTAAGTTATTAAATATTATTAAATAACAAAGGTTATATTTGCACCTATATACCCGGTGAACAATATTGACCCATAACTGTGGGAGGAAACAACACACCAAAATTTTCCATCACTAGGAGGAACATATAATTAAGTAATACATAATTTATCTGTTTCACACCATATTAATTGCCAGATATAGGTAGGCGTCGGTACCTACCTATATTTAGCCAACCACTGTTTTAATTTCCGGTAGGTAAGGTACGTGATAAATTGTAAATTACTTTAAAACACACAGTAAATTAATAAGATAAGACGAGTCGACAACGTTGTCTGTCTGACTTCTGGACAGAAGCGCTAACGAGGCTGTCAACTATATTTGAACTCGGTGAGTGAGTCTTCAAGAAAGGGACAAAAATGTCTGTGTCAATGCTCATTAAGCACTAGCTACTTTCCTCCTTGACTTCAATTAATTTTAAATCTCCCGTAACATTTTTGGCATCTACTTACCACTACGGTTTGCCGTCTAGATTCGAAGGTCGGAGAGCCTTCGCCCCGGTATATCACAAATCATACCAGTAATAAATACCTGAATCTTTTCGCACAAACCAGTTTAGCCAACAGGATAAATGCCAAATACCACATCCGGAAGACGACAGAAGCAAGTAGTTGAAGATGTCAGCTTATTATGCTGTACGGACGGATCGTGTTTCTTATTCTGGTCGTATCGTATCGTCACAAACAATCTTTGTAGTACCTACAAGATCTTTAAACCAACATTGTGTAAATAGGCGTCGTCTTGGAAAATTCTTCATTCTTTGTGCACAAGCACAAGATATAAAACTTTCCTGTCGTAGAGGAAGGCGAGACAGAATCTTTCCGAATGACTTCATCTGAAACTTGCCTGAAAACTTCAGGAATGTTGGTGAACAAAAGTACGAGAATAATGCATTAATGTTGATTCGATACTAGTAGAGGCTTCGCGTGTATTTCCTTTTTTACAACGATTACATTTATGAATATAACTAAAGTATTAATACTAAATATTATATGCCTCGGTCAGTGGAGAAACTTGGTTATATTATGTATTTACGCACGGACGTGCTGTGTTAAAAGTTGCCGCTTTTCATCAAGTACAATTCCCCACACACGAGTTGTACAGACAATGCGCAGTATTAAATGTTCGACATCTTTTTCTTCTTCGTACCATTTGCCTTCAACACCATATTACAACACAAAGCCTATGAAAAAGACGCAAATCCTTGCTTCTTTTTGATAGGTTTTTGTTGTGATATACCTTACCCACATTTAGCTTTTAAAAGATGTTTCATTCTTTCTTCTTCTGTCAGTTCCCAAACAAGCAACAGCACACACCAAACACGTCTTTAAATACACACACATCTTTATTTTCTATGTTTTTACACACATCAAAAGTGTCTAGGGATCAAGTACATTTAAGAAGATTGCAATCAAGAGTATATTTTACAAAAACTGAATTTATTCAAAATGTGGTGATAAGTCATTGATACAGGCATGGGGAATTAGGTAGGAGACCAATCCAGAAGATTACATTTGATTTAAATAAATTACTTTTTTATAGAGCTAAAAATGTTCTTGATCTCTAGACACTTTTGACGTGTGTATTTGTTATGTTCTCCTCATTTTTGTAAATTTTCTTGTTGGATACGAAAACTGTAAATTCGTTTAATCTGACATTCCTAAGCACAGGTTATTTACTAACCTAGCTAGGATGTGTCAGAGTGACTACTTTAGCATATTGTTTCATACACATACATTTTTGTAAACTTGTTGTATATCTGATATCATATTATTTGTGTAACTGTTTTAATTATTTTCAGTTGTACTTAAAAAAAAATATTGAATAAAATTGATTATTATAATAATGATTAAAATACATTTTATTTCGATTTAGAATTAAATCCACTTATGATATAGTGTGATATATTCCAATAGCCCGAGACATATGACACCTGGTCGTCTTATTCAGTACTAGATGACCAATACTCGCATATTTATAACTACACTTTTATATATTATTGAACTAATTAAGTGCCTCTACCTACTCTGCTTTGGGAGTAAAGGCGTGAAGTGTGTTTTTTTATTTAATAAACTAATTAA
>SJJU01004465.1:0-12618 GCA_012932125.1 Conopomorpha cramerella | reverse complement strand
TGAAATTTGGTACGCACGTAGCTTAGGTACCATAGGGGTGCACTAAGAAAGGAATTCCTAAAATTCCCATGGGAACGGGAATAAACGGGAAAATTATTTTGTATGAAAAATCTAAACGGCTCAAGTTAGACGCATCAAAATTGGGATGCAGGTACTTCAAAATTAAGCGAATGAAATCGCGGGGCGTCCGTATTATATACATTGGTTCACGATACCTCAACGAGCGAGCGAAAACAAGGACCACGTACTATGGGAATGCAGATTATACAATGAGGCAAGGAATGAGATGCTTAATAAACTGGAGCGTATCGAGCCAGGGCCAATATACTTTAGGGATCTGGTTAGCAGTCGAGGGAACTTTGAACGCTTGCGTGAGTTTGCTTATCGCTGGCATACAGCTCGAAGAACATATGAAGCCTGTTAACGACTGAAGACGCGACGAGGACCCGACGCGAAGTCTCCGTAATGTGGTCGTCATGCCCCAGAAGGGGAAGAGTTGGCAACAAAACAGGGACGGATAAAGATAATTTGTATGGAGTCAAGAAAACGTGTGCGTTGAAAAGAGGCAGGCGCAAGTAGATGCGCACGTCTCCAGAGAATGGCCCGTACGCCGAGAGGCAGGTAGGGCTTGGGTGGTGGTGGGATTATCCCTGAATATGATGGAATTCTGAATGACGCTTGCTATGAGCGTCTAATGCTCTGCCTAACAAATGAAATTCAATGCGCAGCGAAGCGCCCACCGGGCCCCTTAGTGGCTGCTTATTGCATTCTGTTTTCAGTTTCCTAAAACGTAACATTAAAAAGATTATTTTCGAAAGCGTCTGTGGTCCAGTTGGTCGACACTTGACTTGTAACCGGGAGGTCGCGGGTTCGAGGTCGGCTACTGGACGTGTACCAATGGGACTCTTTTTCAGAGCCTATGTACGCAACGCAACGCTCGTACGGTGAAGGATCACATCGTGATGAAACCCGCACACCACAAGGTGTGTGAACCCTATAACGGCGATGGGCTCACCCCCTGTCCACGTTGGGTTAAATACGCACGGTGAACCGTGGGTACTTGCTTTAGCAAGTGCCTCTGCCTACCCCTCTTTGGGATTAAAGGCGTGAAGCGAAGTGTATTTTTTTATTTGTAACATTAAAAAACTGGTATCGTTATCAGCACTTGCCCAAACGGGACAACAATAGATTCAGGTAGGTAATGAAATGATACAACACACTGCACACCAACACCCTATTCCAGTCACGTGCAGTGTTGCCAGGGGGGAAATTTATATATTTTTCCTGGATTTTTTCCCGCAAAATCGCGTACTCTCTATATGGTAATTTTTATTGCGCTTTTTTTTTCTTTCACTTCCCGAGTGAGCCGTACGTTGTTTTTCACGTACCTGCATGGCTTATTTATTTTTTGGAGATCGTTTAATACGATGCACTGATTCAGAATTCGTATTTGGAGTTCTGCGGTCAACGGATTCGTTGGTATAGCTCATACACAAATAAATAAATAAATACACTTTAACCCCCTTACCAATAAACGCGTTTTCACTTACACAACGGTTATTACAGGTCTACTTGAACTAGTTATTCCGTATTTGACATACAACTGACAAGTTCACCTTTGTGTATCTTCTAAATAGCAATTCCGCCATTATTAGTAAGGCTCTAAGTCTCATTCATTTTAATTTAAGAAATTGTGTTCGAACTTTGAAAATGCTCATTTTAACAGATCCTGATGTCCCATACAAAAATCAGTCAACAACTGGGTTCTGAGAGACTGCAGGAACTTGAATAAAATAAAAATACAGGATGCCTAAGAGCGACTGTAGTCTAGTGGTCGGATTACGCTACTTGCAATGAAATTTCGTAGGTTTCGAATCCGTCTATACGTATAAATAAATAAATATAAATATTTTACAAAAACACACATTGCCTTCATCCCATGTTAAAGCACTTGTGTTATGGAAATCAGACAACAAGATATTTTTTACTTTTTTTTTTCATTTAAATGTATACCTATATAAACAAAACACCCAGACACATCCAACAAGTACTTCAAAGCTCATCACCTAAGCACCTGTCAGCAGTGAGAATCCCGACTCAAACCCACGACCCTTCGGAGCAGAGGCAGACATGCTGACCACTACTCTCTTTCAGAACACATTTCTTTCATTGGTTCGATCATCGATTCATTACTTATTTTGTTTTTAATGTTAAGTTCTTGGCCGTATCCGTACACGATACTGTAATATCTTTAACGAACTGGAATTATGCATAAAGTATATATTATTAAAACATATATACAACATCTAATCTTGCCACGACTACATAGTAAATATGTTAGTATTTACGAGTAATCATACACTACTCTAATTACTTAATCTCATTGCATTAAACCTTTGTCCAATGTCACACAGTCTCCGCGTCATTTGTATTTAAACCAATCAAGTTAAATGACCAACTACGGTATTTCATGCTTCACTTCAGTCGGAGAGAAATCTACTTTATATACAACATAAATAGATTTCATAATCGTTTGTAGAAGTTATGTTTCCTGAGATCAAAACTCCTTTGGACGGAAATGCATCCGCGCTTAGACACGTCAATGTATACATTCCAATGTCACTTGATATTTTCTTGCTAAGAGATCCCATACAGTTGCAGTTTAGTCCCTAGAAAATTAACGGGTTGATACTGGCCACTGACTATAATAGTATGCAATGATCCCAAAAAAAAAATATCTTTCAACACCATAAATTGATGACATATCACAGACATTGTCGCAGACAATCCTGAGCTTGACGGTAAAGCGTTGCGTTCAGACATTTAGATTAGAAGAAAGAACATCACGAAGAAGAACGCACTAAGTTCTGAAGACTTTAAAAAATGTGGAATTTTTTAACTTTTTCAATTCTGTGCGGGATGGCGGTGAATGTGATGGGGACAGCGGAGATCATGTCCCATGTCACCGCACATTTCGGGAAGTTACTGGAGGAGTGTCGTCAAGAAGTAAGTACCTGATGAACTAATAAGACAGGAAGCAGTGATCCAAATATTTGCTCTATTTGCAATGGCTACTTTTGCAAGTTGATTCAGGGTTCGTTTTATAGCATCTGTTTCTTGACTAAACAAAAGGTCATTGGGGTCACTTTTTGTGACCCCGTTGACACGCGTGTCATCGTCTAGGACATAAATCCAACGTTCATTGGCTTTTAAGGTTATAGAAGTCTCGAAATTACTATCAACACTTTGACAAAAAACGTCGTCTTGTATTTATAACCGACTTCAAAAAAGGAGGAGGTTCTCAATTCGTTTGTATTTTTATATTTGTTACTTCAGAACTTTCGCCTGGGTGAATCGATTTGGATGTTTTTTTTTATTTTAGCTCATGTTTTTCTTTTGGTCCCATATAAATTTAGTTCATTTTCGATAATGGCATACATGAGAAAACCACATACATAGATGTAATTTTTTTGTGGTTGACGTCCGTTCTTTTTTCTTTAAGTTATTTCATTGTGCTGACAATTAATCAAAGCATCAAAAGAGCGAATTGACCGGATAATAAAGCCCATGTGTATACTTGTACTGCAATTGATACTCGTTAAGTTTAGTCGTAAAATTAGTGACGATAACATCAAAGGAAATGGCTTCTCGATCCCAGTGCTTGTTTCCTTTGCGGACGATTCAATAGGTCTATTAATAGTTTACGTCCACCTGTTCTGGGTAATTTTGCTGGCGAAGTGTAACTTCTACACTCGTTTTTACTATGTGATGCAAAAAAGCATTTACCTAATCATGATCTTCCTGCTATTAGCTCAATAGCCTAGCTGAGTATACCGCAGCTTGATTTAAATTTCTGTATATGTTGATTAATGATTTACCTCAATGTTTTTGCAAGTTGGATTACTTCTGTTTTAGTAGTTGCAGTACACTTCTATTTGTAACTCCAGAGACACTGCAGATTGTCTAACTAATGGAATATTTAGGGAGGAAAGGTTGTTGAACCAATGGCACTTCAGAGGCTATGTACGCAACGCAACGCTTGTACGGTGAAGGACAACAACGTGATGAAGCCCGCACACCACAATGTGTGTGAACCCTATAACGGCGATGGGCTCACCCCCTGTCACGTTGGGTTAAATACATTTGGTGAACCGTGGGCATGGCCGTGGGATTATAGGCATAGTTCGATAATAGCAGAATAGATATTTCTCATTGTAGAGAAAAATAAAAATAAAATCTATCAAGCAAATTATCAAATTCATCATCATCATCAGCCACATAACGTCCACTGCTGGACGAGGGCCTCCTCCAATGATATCCGTCATTTGGGGTGAAATGACAGTAATCAGTAAATTATCAAATTCATAAGTCTACAAACTCGCTATTGTCGAACCAACTGAAAGTTTTAAAAATCCAAATTTCTACATACTAAAACCCAACTTCACAATGTACCCTCAGTCGGGTCTGACGACGGACATCCTGGAGGAGTTCCAGCACTTCTGGCGCGAGGACTTCGAGGTGGTGCACCGGGAGCTGGGCTGCGCCATCATGTGCATGTCCAACAGGCTGACGCTGATGCACGACGATGCCAGGATGCATCATGAGAACATGCATGATTACGTCAAGAGCTTCCCACAAGGTTGGTGCAGGTGATTTTGATTTCTTCTAGTACAAGAATACTTAGCTTAGGGTTAGGAGAGAGTTAGATGGTATAGTGGCGAAGGCATCTGCTTCCACGACGGCACGATTAGTTGACGAATTTTTCTGTTAATAGTTTTTTTGTTACGGCGCGAAACTAATCAAAGACAAGCATTCAGCTTACCTTCGTTATTATCCTGACGTTTCGATACACTTACATGTGTCGTGGTTTAAACTATTAATATAATGTCAGTTCACGCCTTTTAATCCCAAAGCGGCGGCGTAGGCTAGACACTAGCTTAATAAGCAAGTGCCCACTGTTCACGCGCGCGTATTTAACCCAACGTGACAGGGGGTGAGCCTATCGCTATCAAACGTGACAGGGGGTGAGGTGAAAAATATTATTCTGTGTCTGCCTGAATCTCTAAATATTCTCCAAATATTTTTCTCCAATCTAATTTCCAAGTTATTAGGTATGCATATGCACATACGTCGTCGTGAACAAAGTTGTGGTCAATCCACTAGTTTCACTTCTTACGATACTGGTATCTCTACGCCTTGTGAATCATCGTGGTGCGATTTGGAGGAGGTTTAGGTTCAGCAGTGGACGTCAATGATTAGCTTAAAGTTAGAACAAAAAGGACCCAATACAAAACATGCCAATTTTGAAATTTAAGTTTTGTATCTTTTATGTTAAGGTTCAATTTCATAAAATGACTTAATTTGTTACATGTCACTTTTGTTCTAACTGTGGAACATGTTCAGGGTGCATTGTCTGAATATTTTCTTCAAGCATTTGATCTCCATCCTGCATGATGTTAAGCAGCTACGTGGTCTAAGATGGAGCACACAGGTTTCTTAGTAAAATCTCGAAATTTTCCATATGTGCGTTTCAGGTGAGCTCCTCTCCGGCACGATGGTCGAGCTGATCCACAACTGCGAGAAGATCCACGACGACATCCCTGACGACTGCGACAGGATTGTAAAAGTGGCCGCTTGCTTCAAAGTGGACGCGAAGAAGGCTGGCATAGCACCTGAAGTGGCCATGATTGAAGCTGTCCTTGAGAAGTACTGATTAATGGACGAAAAATAAGATGGTAAAGGTTATTACATAATCAATTAGCAATATTGCGAACTAGTCCCACGACACTAGATATCATTTTAACTCTTGCGCATTAACAGTGACGTGTACACCATATAGGCAAAAAGACACTGCCTACCTTAGTATTTTGGCTACCCGACCTTATCATAGTTTTCCCAAAACATTTTTTATTGTACTCACGACATAGGCTAACGAAGGTCAAGTGGGTGGGTGGTAATGAGGTCTATATTTCGTAAAGACAAGTTACCTATACATAGGTGTCAATCCTTGGGGATTACTGCATACCTTGTCATAAAAGCCAGTGTACGCCACTGCGCATTAATATGTACTAGCATTTTATAATAATACATATCTTAGAACATTTCCACACACGGTCATCTGACCCCAAACTAGGATACCCTGTAAGTACTATGGGTGTCAGAGACTGATACACTTACATAGATACTTTTAAATACATACATAGATAAATAAAACACCAAGACGCACACAACAATTGCCTTAGCTTATGTTAAAGCATTATGTCCGTGGTGGTTATCGAATCCGCGACGTTCCTAGACCCAGGTGCCCTAACCACTAGTCCATGCTGGAAGTCAATAATATGCATCGCGCTTAGAGATATGTCTGCATGTGTGAATACTGTTTGTACCTAATATAATTACCTTATTTCCTTAATTAATAATATTACACGACGTTGAATTAAATATAGAGTTATGATATAAATAGTAACAGTAAAACGACGAAAGAAATCAAACGACAATTGAAGTGATAATAAATAGAAATAAAAAAATATTTTCTTAAAAGCCAGATGTATCCTTTTCGAAAGTGCCCATCATACTGGCAGCATTATCCCGTTGGATGGCTTTTTTTAAACACAATAAACAAACGTTTGACCACCATCATGCCTGATGTTAAGCAGCGATGTGGTCTACGATGGAGCACACTTGTTCATTAGGTACCTATTTACCCGCGACTTAAAGACCTTCAGACTGTACTGCGTAGGATACACAAACTCCGGCAAGTCATTCCATATCCTGGCGGTTCCCACTATGAAAGTAGACGCAAACTTTTTGGTTTGCGTAAATGGTATATCCAGGCGGTACAGATGACGTTTTTCCGTTCTCCTGGTTGCCCTATTGTAAAAGCGCGATGGCGGTATTAGGTTACGCATCTCCGTAGCACACTCTCCGAAATGCACCTAACAGAAGACAGATAGGTTCGCAACCCTGCGGCGATGCTCTAAGCTTTGTAGCCGAGCATGGTTATGGAGATTCTTTGAATCAGATACGAAACAGAGCGTGAGTCTTGCCCAAAGTCCCTCAAACAGCCTATGCACCGCACAAAAGGAACAGATTGAGGACCAAGATTGAAAAGGGCATGCTTCGGTGGTTTGGGCATATGGAGAGAATGGATGAAAGTCGATTGACGAAAGAGATTCATGATGTGATGTAATGGGCCGAGTGAGTAGAGGTCGCCCCAGAAGGACATATACAAACCAGATTGGTGATGTCCTGACCGAAGGTGGCGTGAAAAGTACTCGAAACCGAAGGTCATGTATGAAAAGATGTATTAATGTAGATGAAGCGAAAAGGGTATGTCAGGACCGTGACAAATGGAGATCTGTAGTCTCTGCCTACCCCTCTGGGAGACAGGCGTGAAGTGTATGTATGTGTACCTTATTATGTACATGTAAGTTAGCTGCTTATAAAATATTAAACAATGTATTTTATGTTTTTCAGACACGCGACACTACCGCGGACGACCCGAGGCGCTTCTAACGGACTTTGATTGTATATGGTTATTTTTTCTTGGGATCATTTAACACGAACAATAGAACATTCTTTAGAAAAGCTTGTAGTATTATTTCTTGTCACCTCGTTCATCGTACTTCAATACATATTTTAGAACAAAGTGGCCTCCCGCTGTCTGTCCCTATGTATTCTTAAATCTTTAAAACTACTGAACGGATTTTGATGCAGTTTTAAAAAAATAATAAAAACAAATACACTTCACGCCTTTAGTCCCAAATCGGGGTAGGCAGAGGCACTTGCTAAAGCAAATACCCACGGTTCACCAAGCGTATTTAACCCAACGTGACAGGGGGTGAGCCCATCGCCGTTATAGGGTTCACACACCTTGTGGTGTGCGGGTTTCATTCATCACGATGTTGTCCTTCACCGTACGAGCGTTGCGTTGCGTACATAGGGCTCTGAAAAAGAGTCCCATTGGTACACGTCCAGTAGCCGGACTCGAACCCGGGACCTCCCGGTTACAAGTCAAAGATCCGACCAACTGGACCGCAGACGCTCTGTGGTTGATGCGGTTTTTTCTTTAGCAGATTAGAGGGGTTCTTGACGAATGTATATTGTTAATAATACAGCAAAATCGACTATGAACTGACAATACATCCCATCTGATCCGTTAGTTTCATACGAGTTTGATTACTATGATTATGTCAGATAGTACTTTTTGTTTTAAAATTGCATGAACTTTTAAAATCAGATAGGACCTACTTCCAGTTCAAAGTCGAAATAGTAGCAGACAAACACTGTTCATAATGTATAATAGTGAAACAACGTTTGCCGGATCAGCTAGTAATTTATAAACGCCATAGTTTGTTTGAATATTAGAAATTTTGCATTGATATATGTTACTCTTTAATGCGAAAACTACGCAATGGTATATACAACTTTACAATATGTGTCATCACTCCAGCCCAACTTTTTTCTGTCATGGGGGTCGTCAGAGGTGAAAGAGGACGGGCAACAGCGCTCTCTGTGGATTAAACTACAACACCACTGCGATCGCCAACCTGACTGCCAAGCGTGGCGATTATTGGCATTTCCCCACAAAATATCGTGGATATCAATGCCTCACCCATTGATTTCCACGCAGTGGCCGTCATGTGGCTGATAATCATGATTATGATGATAAAACTTTTTTATGGTTATCTATTGTATGTCGTATTGGAAAAATACCACAGCTGGAATTGGCATACTCCTATAAAAGTGTATTGAATATTGGAACAAGGATATTGTAATGTACACACATCAAAAGTGTCTAGGGATCAAGTACATTTTAGAAGATTGCGATATGCGAAGAATATATTTTACAAAAAATGTTTATAATAAATTTGTTCTGTTAATATATTAAAAAAATCATAATTTATTCAAAATGTGGTGATAAGCCAATGATACAGACATGGGGAATTAGGTAGAAGACCAATCCAGAAGATTAGATTTGATTAAAATAAAAAAAATAAAAAACACTTCACGCCTTTAATACCAAAGAGGGGTAACGAGCCAGGAATAAGCGATGGGCTCACCCCCTGTCACGTTGGGTTAAATACGCTTGGTGAACCGTGGGTACTTGCTTTAGCAAGTGCCTCTGCCTACCCCTCTTTGATTAAAATAAATTAGATTTTCTTAGAGCTAAAAATGTTCTTGATCCCTATACACTTTTGATGTGTGTAGGTACTACTACTGTATAAGCTTACCTATGTAAGCTTAAGCGATAATAAGAACAATAAGATTAAGCAGATCATTTTCTGCAACTTCACCTCTCAATTGCTAATTCGGGTAAAACCCAGCAACTTACAACATATTGTGAAATAAGAAAAACAAACAATAATTAGTCCTCCAACTCTCAAACAAGAAAATAACCGTAACGTCACGATTCGGACAATTTTACAAGCAACGATCATGTTGAATAATGACAAGTTGTCAAATGACAGTACGCATGTATTTACGTTTTCCCCACTGATGAACTTACAGCTGTAAATGACTGACAAACTACTAATGGCACGATCACTAGATGTGTAATTAAAATAGCAAAGAATGAAAGGCTATAAATAGCGATGAAAAATATACTATTGCTGAATCATTCGGATGTGAAGGAAGGCGGCGAGGATGGTGCGGAATGTCATGCTCCTGGTGGGGCTGGTGGCACTTGTCTCCACTGGAGTGCAAGCCACGCAGGAGATGATGGAAGTGCTCACGAAGAAATACATGAATGCCATAAGCGAGTGCAAGAAAGAGGTAATGTTGAATTTATTTCATAATCAATTTCTGAGACGTGTTGCGCTGAATTTGTTTTGGGAACAAATTCTAAGTGGATTTTGAAGTTTTTATCCTCTAAATATGGTGATGTTCTGTTCTTTTACCCTTGGGGGAATAGTTCTTCTCAGTAAAATAATGTAGCCAAAAAAACTTGAAGCACAGTGTAAAGTCCATGATCTTTCTCGCACTTCGTTAAATATTTCTCAATCACAGATGGAAGTGGCAGACTCCGAACTGGTAGAGTTCATAAACTTCTGGCGCAGCGAAGAGAAGCTAGTGAACCGGCACATCGGGTGCGTGATGATGTGCCTATCCACGAAGCTGGACCTCGTGGATCCGTCCGGAAACCTGCATCACGGCAACGCTAGAGAATTTGGCAAGAAACATGGTGCAGGTGAGATACATTTTGATATCGATTGAACTTCACGCATGAAGTAAGTTTAAGAATATCAGGGGGCCAAATCTTCTACAATCTGGTGGATACATCGATCTGGCATTGCATTGCGGTTTTGCGAAAGACCACAGTGAAATTAGAGAACCTTCCAAAACATTCTCAGTTCATTGGCCCACATGATCATCTTTTTAATAATACCGACCTATGTTCTCCCATGTTGTGAAGTCGACTGGTAGAGAATACATTGTACCTTTAGTGTAATAAAGTATTAAATAAATTAATTAATCGTACTGGAGGTTTCTGGAAACTAAAAATAATGTTTTGAATGACTTTTATGACCGTACTCTAAATCACTCCATTCCAACCCCAACTGCTGTGCTGAAAGTGACCTAAGGGACATCTCATCGATAACTTGAGTTGATGTATTTTCTATTCCAGATGACGAGCTGATAACCAAGTTGATCGACATGATACACTCGTGCGAGAAGGCCGCACCACCCAATAATGACGTGTGCATGAACATCCTGAACGTTGCCAACTGCTTCCGTGGCAAGATTCACAATCTCAAATGGGCACCTGATATAGAAATCCTTATCGGCGAAGTACTTTCTGAGGCTAGAAGATAAATGTACATAACAATTTTGCACTAATGTGGTCTATGGCACAAGTTCAGAAATTTTCGTACGGCGGTAATGTGGCTGGAATTCAAGTAGAAATCTCACTCAGCTCCATATGGTTGTGGCCTGATAGACACTAGTTCGTACCTGAATTGTCGCATTCTGTACAGAAATTTCTGGATGTATGCGGTCGGCCTTGTGCATAAAACAGATCGTTTCGCTTACGGATGGTTAGAATCACACGAGTATTTTTTGAAAATGTGTCAAAGTCTTACCATCCATAGGTAAAATGGTTCCTTTGAATTCATTGTCTCAGAAAAAATATCAGTAAAAATATTGCAAAATCTTTTTACTTAAACTGATAGAAACAATGAACGAAGTGCGATATTTAAAATAATATTAACGGCTATGACAACGGACAAACGATACTAACTTGTTTTAGTGAGTAAAAGCATTACAAAAATGTAAAAGTGTGTTTTATTTACGCCCTTATGGACGACTTGGACGAATGAGAGGCATTCTGATTTTATCCTTCAGAAAAAACAAGAGAAATTGTATGTAGGTAGATTGTATAAATGTGATATCTGTCTTCTATCGGGTGCATTTCGGAGAGTGTGCTACGGAGTTGCATAGCCTAATACCCCCATCGCGTTTTTTACAATAGGACAACCAGGAGAACGGCAAAACGTCATCCATACCAGGTGGATTTGCCATTTACGCGAACCAAACGGTTTGCGTCCACTTTCATAGTGCGAACCGCCAGGATGTGGAACGACTTGCCGGAGTCTGTGTTTCCTGCGCAGTACAGTCTGAAGGTCTTCAAGTCACTGGGGTGAATAGGTACCTTCTGAACAAGTGTGCTCCATCGTAGACCACATCGCTGCTTAACATCAGTCAGGATGGTGATCAAACGCTTGTTCATAGTGATTAAAAAAATGTATTTTTGACAGTATGCATACCAATCCACAGCAAAAGAAACCTTAAAGCTCTTATCGTGGTATTCCGAAGTTAGAACATCGCTTGTGCATTGCTAGTGAAGGCCTCAAAAGCTGAACAAATGTACGCCAAATACGGACAAACCGATCTAAGTTGATAAACATCACCTGGTTAGTAAATATTTTACCTTCTCGATTTAGCAGGGTAATACCTTAGTTTTCACAACATTTGTTCAAATGACCTTAAGAGCTTTATATGAGGTACGATCGGCCAAGAAAGTGCTTTACTAGTTTTCATGACACTTCCTGTATCACTAAAACATCATAAATTGTGCCACGAAAAAATGAACCTTAATGTCTAATGACGTTAATATGGGTTTGAATCTTAAGAGTAGCAGACCAGACTTCTTGGGCGACTGTAGGTAAACGCATATGGACAGAAATAATAACGTTCATCAGTAGATTGTCAAATCTCCTAATAAAGAGTACTCTATACTCAATCATTGCTTGCGTTCCACAATGTTAATGATGTAGATGGTAAAATATATATTATTTTACCATACCTAGGATAGAATTGTGTAGCCTGATGGGCACAACAAAAAGATTTAAATAAGCTTTTTAGAGGTTGTCTACGAAATATTCTTGTAGATTTTAATAGGTTTAAGCGTCTGTGGTCCAGTTGGTCGGATACTTGACTTGTAACCGGGAGGTCGCGGGTTCGAGTCCGGCTACTGGACGTGTACCAATGGGACTCTTTTTTCAGAGCCTATGTACGCAACGCAACGCTCGTACGGTGAAAGACGTGATGAAACCCGCACACCATAAGGTGTGTGTGTGAACCCTATAACGGCCATGGGCTCACCCCCTGTCACGTTGG
>SJJU01004464.1:0-14759 GCA_012932125.1 Conopomorpha cramerella | reverse complement strand
GATCAATTACATTTTAGAAGATTGCAATCAAGAATATATTTTACAACAACTGAATTCATTCATAATTTATTCAAAATGTGGTGATAAGTCATTGATACAGACATGGGGAATTAGGTAGGAGACCAACCCAGAAGATTAGATTTGATTTAAATAAATTAGATTTTTTTAGAGCTAAAAATGTTCTTGATCCCTAGACACTTTTGACGTGTGTATTTTTTCTACATTATAGCCACATAATATACATTTTATTAAATTAGTTATAAAATAATTTGCAATTTTATTTTCTTTTAAATATTATTCACAAAATACAAAAGAGATAAAAATATGCAATAAACATAATCAAACATAAAGTTAAATATAAGAAAAAAAAAATCCAAAAGAAAATACAATAACGACACATTTTTTTTAAATTTGGACTTGTGTAAATTTGGATCTGTCAACAAAAAATAAATTGGTCAATACAGTCGTCAATCAGTATTTCTGACTAATGCCGACACCAATATGTAATATTAAACCGGCTGCAATTCAATCCAATCGGATTGTAGTGGAAGGAAGCCCTACAACTCCGCCTAGCGTCTGCTGTTTTACAAGGAGCATTACTCTCCCTTCTGAATGAATCGACGAAATTGCTTTTTTAACTTCGCGTCTCCAAAAAAGAAGATTTCTGAATCCAAAAGTATACGGCGTATAAAAGGACCCCCACAATGCTCTTAGAAACATTGTTGGGCTCGTTAATATGGACAACTTTTACTATGTCGACGATGCGGGGAAATTTAAAAAAAAAAACATTTTAATACAAAATAGATTACATACTTTTGTATGGGGATAATTTTTTTTTTAATTTCCCCACGTTGTTGTCTCCATAGTTAAAGTTGTTCATATTGACGAATACAACAACGTTTCGAAGACCATTGCTCGGGGTCCTTTTACATTTTTTTTTGTCACTATGAACAAGCGTTTGACCACCATCCTGACTGATGTTAAGCAGCGATGTTGTCTACACGCAGTACATATACACTGTGTGACAGTGACAACGCTATACCACGCATCTATCGCTGTCCCTCTCACATAACGTAAACAATACTACGGTCCCTGTAAGTCAGTTATAAACTCATCAGATCTCTAGATTGCTCCCAATTGATTCTATTACTCAGATGCTCCTCGCGGCATTGCCTAACAGGAGACCTTTTGGTGGCTGGTGTTCGTTAGCATTCATTATGCATTATTTTTGTATGATTGTAAGAAGAATATTCATATCATTATTATTACTATATAGTATAAAAAACAAAGTCGTCTCCCGCTGGCTATCCCTATGTATGCTTGGAATGCGGGGAGACGCAAAAAAAAAAATTGATTTGAAATTTTTTTTTACCCCACACGTATGGAGATGAAAAAAAAAATTGCGTTTCCCCGAATTGTCGTCATGTGTAGTAAAAGTTGTTCATATTGACGAGCCGAACGACGTTTCTAAGACGATTGCTCGGGGTTCTTTTACACGCAGTATAATTAAGAATAATAAGGAATATTGCCTTGTACCTTCAACTAAACGTAAGTACCTTCCACCTCTTCCAAATCGGTCCAGCCGACCCGAGGCTACAGTCATGTGTCTTCAACAAAAATAATACATTTGCCGTGTAGCCGCTAAAAAGTCATGCCTACAACAACAATAATTTATTTTTAAGGTATCATCCCTTTGTTCAGGTATTGTAAACTGTAATTTTTTTTTCATTTATGACTTACTATTTAACTTTACAGTTCTGTTTTCGATGTCCTGTGAATTTCGGGATAAAATATTTACATCCTATGTTCACCGGGGATAGTGTAGCTTTCCAACATTAAAAGAATTTTTCAAATCGGTTAAGTTTTTTCGTAGCATACAGAGTGTAAACGGACCCCGAGCAATGGTCTTAGAAAAGACCACATAGTGTCTATGACGGAGCACACTTCTTCATTTGGTATTTTTACCCGCGAATTGAAGACCTCCATACTGTCATACTGCGCAGGAAACACAGACTCCGGCAAGTCATCCCACATCCTGGCGGAACCATTCCACAAGTAATATAATAATAAATCGTAGAATAAGATCGCCAGCTTGATAATCTTAATATAACTTAACACTTAAATCGTTACTGGGCACCAAGTCAAAACCAGTTTTTAGTATTATTTTAAACTTGTTATACACGTGGCTTTATTCCCTTACCGTGGGAATTACGGGAAAATTATTGCATAAATGTTAACCCCCGTCTTGTCGTTGAAACACGACAGAATTGCTACCCACCTACTTGCACTTATCCGTTTTATTTAACTCGTGTATTCCAGCGATTTTATGCGCAGTTTACCCAGCTTTATTTAGTAATTTTGGGATAAATTATAAACCTTGTGTTATTCCGATGTATAAGTTATTATTAAAAATAATTTAAGATAAGATTGATTAAAATCCGTTGAGTAGATTTCGTGTCATAGTTTTACAAACATCCAAATAAACGTTCGCGTTTATAAATTTATGTAGGATTACAGAGCCATTTGTCATCATAGGAGGCATTAACATCTCACCAAAATGAATTTGTGAACATTAAACTAACTTTACAACCTTGGCAATACTTTACATTGTGCGCGACGAAAGTTTGGCTTGTTGACAAAATTGTTTCATTCTTTACGGTTAATTTATTACATGGTATGATTATAGTATATAATTAGATAACTATTTTCATTACAGTGTAGTGATATTGGCTTTGATGGGAATCATGGGGCCATACCGTGACGTCTTAAGTGCGCACTAACACTCATTATTATATTATTATCACTGAAACATTAAAATTAAAATAGTTTATCTAATCTACCTTCAGAAACTGGCAGTCATAACAATGTTTTTTTTTTAATTTAGTTACTCACGTAATCAATATCTTTATGATGTAAAAATAAATATGTGGTTTTCACTAAATCTACGAACAATTTGATACATTTTTCGAAAAATACATTATCTGGACAGGAGATTATAAAGTCATATGATAGTTTAAATTCGTTTATTTCATTCGATTATCAAATTACATCTCTTGCCTTTAAAAATCCGGCGACATCAGATCGGTCAGTTAAATTAATAAGTCGTCGAATTAAAAAGCAGACTAACTCAAGAACGGCTGAAACAGTTCCTCTAATTCTTTTTTGTCATGCTTGTCAAAGTCAACAGAAGGTTCTTACGGGAAAAAAGGTAAGTAAACTGTGCAATTTACTCATAGCTCAATCGAAATTAATATTCACCGTTAAAGACTTAGAAGAATAAATCCACATCAGCTCGTCAACTTAAAATGTTATATGATATTGTATTTGTTTATTGTTGAATTAATTCAAGAGCGTGCACTGCAAACCAAACGGCGCTTTCTTTTTTAATTGTCTTCAACGCTTTTGCAAATTCTCATACGATAAACATCGCTCTGTTTATCATCCCGATGGGCATGAAACACCGGCCTACCTGCATACAATGATCAAAGGTAATCCTCCGCTACAGTTTAAATTAATGAATGCACATTTATTTGGTGCCATAAGCGATACATCAGCGGGATGACTGTTAAAAGGCATCATAAATACTGTTGTCGAAAGTACTACTCCGCCTCAGTCATATTAAGGATACATAAATCCTTTGCAAGCATCAATTACCCTTTGCCAAAGATGAGATCTGACGCGGTAATTTTATTAGACTGGATTCTCTTTATCATGATTTGGATAAGTAATTTTGTTCGCTCGCGATGCAGTTGCAATGGTGAATTTTCAGGGATCTTGTTTCTCTTAGTTATGACAGATGGCGCTTGCTGTATTAGGGGGTATCAATCTCAACGAAATGTCTTAACTTCTAGCTGTCAGTATTGAAGGTGACAATATTTGTTTTTGTTATTTGTTTATATGTTACAAAAGTGTCAAAAGTGTGATATAACATTTTTAGTTGACGAGCTGATGTGGATTTATTTTTCTTAAGTATCTAACGGTGAAGATTAATTTCGATTGAGCTATGAGTAAATTGCACAATTACTCATAGCTGAAGTATCAATAACTTACTCAAATAATAAAAAACGTACTAAAATATAACTGACAGAAGTCACCCTGGACACATACTGGCGACATCTAGATAAGAAATTTTTGGTGTTTGAAAATTCCCCATTTCCTTCGCGAGGGATTTGTGTAAATAAAAAACAAGTGGTAAAGTAGCAAAACTTTGGATTACTACTATTAAAATAATCGATTCTCACGGTCTACTGTTTATAAGTCACTAAAGGTAGACACCCAAGGCAGTTTTCACACCATCATCTTCGTTTCACGCACTCAGCGCGTAAAATGCATCATTTGTAATTTCGCGTTCCTCAGGGGCATATGCCAGTGCAATTTTCTAGTTGCCTCTGCTTGGTTCTCTCTTTATTATCCACTAAATTGTACTGCAACAGGAGTTACCTACGGATGCAATAATTTGCGAGCTTCCTCCGCTCACTTTAAACTCCTGAGTTTAAACCGCATTAGGACCAATCACGCATGATGAGGATATGCTTACGCGGCGACGTCCGGAAACGAAATGCTACAAGAATAGCACAATCATGGAAGTTCTTCGAGAAAGTATACTCAGCTGCGAAGAAATTAAAGTCATTTTTGAATAACAAGAATGTTCACTTTAAAAATAGTTAATCAAGTAATATAAAGAAACGATTGCAATTATCATAAAGACACCACTCACTTAAAATGCTACTACGCGGGTCTTGTTTAATTATTTTAACGTGCAAATACTCTGAGATCAAAATTACTAGTGGTTTACCTTAGCTGATTGATAATTAATCAGGTTCTTCTTGTTTCGCATGTTCGTTGCTGGGTTATTAAGTACGAACCCGTTTCGATGCAATACTACCAACGACGTGAACAGCTACCAGACAACAACAGCAAATAGCTTTTCAATATAATAACATTATTAATCTACGGGCCTTGTTGTACAAAGTGTAAAGGAGGACGTTCATATTTATGGCTACAAGTCTATGCGACAGAAAATTGATAACGACGCTGATCTGGATACGCCCGAAACGTGTTTTCGTCTAGACATACAGCATGACTTGTATGGAAGATAGTACAAATACATATGTCTACAGCCTACGTGTTCCGCTTGAATGGCTTACGCATTTGAACGATTTCAGGGCTATATAAAAGTGATTACCTAATGTCGTAGACTATTTTCTTGTCGGCATTCCAAAACCCAAGTAATATTCAATGGATTCTTGCACGAATGTCTTGTAACGCTCTTTTTTTTTTTGAACTTCCTGTCTTCCCGAAGCTCTCTGATGAATATTTCAATTTGGTTTGGGCGTGGGTGGTGCATTTTGTCTTCGATTGTAGTAAAGCCAGTGATTTATAATTTATCTTTACGATTGTGTGAATGGACATGTCGAATTAGGCCGCCTTTTATGGTTGTTTGTAAAGCACGCTCGTCTGTGGGTGGATCTTGTCCGCGGTGTTGTATAAGATCTAAGTGCATAGTGGTCTGATCAAAGTCTCTCACCGACATTATTTAGTTTAGAATTCAGGTTTAAAAAATATTGAACAGATTTTTTGTATTTGTACTTACGTACAACTAAGTGATTAAGAAGCCAAGAGAATATGGTATGAACAATCTTAACAGTTTCATTACCATCATCATCATCATCAGCATATATTCGTCCACTGCTGGACATAGGCCATAATGTTTAATTGTTACAAAAAGTTTCATAACACTTAATCAATTTGAGCCATCCTCTTTGACGTTGTACAAACTCAATTTGTAGTTTGCTGTAAGCAGAATTTATGTACTGTTATAATCATCGCCTTCTGTGAACGATGGCGGTGCAGAAAACGCTCGATCATATTCTTCAAAAGCATCTTGGATGGCATTGATTTCCTCAACATTCTCTTTGTCAATCGTTCCACCTTATACTGGAACATGGTAGTTAATTTTGCTCCTCGAAGTGCAATTACGGCGGACTCTTTGATTAATACACAACTAATTGAGTAATTATGAATTGTGGCAGAAACAATTGTCTTACAGCGGTTCGTGTTCGTAGCTCTTCAAGTAAAACTATCTAACTGTTGGAAAACCAATCATTATCTATCATAGTGTAGTGCTAGCATATTTTGGATACTCCAGCAAATTTCTCTAAAGTATTAAATACCGTATGGAATGCGAGTACTAATTGTAATACAGTGTATAAATATTTGGAGTGTAGAATTAATTACATGAAGTTGAACACTGTTTGATGAAAGTAACTAATTGAGATTGCAACGAATCGAAATGTTTGCTGCTACAAAAGTATCGTTAAGTAGCTAGACTAGCTGTTAATAGGGTTTAAACTATCGGGTTTTATGTACCTACATTACAAGTGCTAAAATATAGCCTATGTCTATCTCACTACCAAGTTCTGTTAAAATCGTTTCAAGTTTTGTAAAAAGAAACCGTTCAGTATTTTTTTAGTGTTATGTTACATTTAATAGCAAGTCCCAGACTTATGCATGTATTATATTAGTAGAAAGTGTCGGGTATGCCGTGCTTACTGACTGACAGGCCCCAAGGTAAAGTATGGAAGAAAGGCGCAGATGCCAACGAGCCAAAAAAAAATCTAAAATTATACAGAGTGTAAAAGGACCCCGAGCAATGGTCTTAGAAACGTTATCGGGCTCGTCAATGTGAACAACCTTTATTATGGCGATAATGCGGGGAAATGGAAAAGGAAATTTCATCTCCATACAAAAAAGACAATTTTTTTTCCTACGGAAAGGACATTCTGCATGGAGTAGAAAAAAACATTTTTCATTTTCCCGCATTGTCGCCATAGAAAATGTTGTACATATTGACGAGCCCAACAACGTTTCTAAGACCATTGCTCGGGGTCCTTTTACATGCAGTAGATCCACATTATACGTAGGATCCATGTCTAAAGTAACATTATAAATTATTGTTGTCTTAAAGAAAGTCGTGCGTTGTCTGTCGCCCATTAGTATTTAAATGTATGCTTAAACTCAACGACTGTTCTGCCATGGTCTACTTGTGTTGAACGGCTCTGATCATATTGGACTTTTACTGTCCTTTATTTAGTTAAAATGCAGTCCGTATCATTCGGTACAAATGTTACTCTAAACTTGACTGTACTGATTCTAATTTCAAATGTAACCAATAGTGTATCTGTCGTATCGTGCTGCTTTAACATTGGAATCGTCATAAAAATCATTGACTTCCAATTTTATAAATATCGTCTCAAATAACCATTAAATAAAAACGTTTATGTAGAGATCATCTTGTAT
Organism: Conopomorpha cramerella; assembly: GCA_012932125.1. Taxonomy (NCBI): domain Eukaryota; kingdom Metazoa; phylum Arthropoda; class Insecta; order Lepidoptera; family Gracillariidae; genus Conopomorpha; species Conopomorpha cramerella. The sequence continues at coordinate 7,460 of SJJU01004464.1, read as the reverse complement.
TTTATATTATTGAACTATATTTGGAAACTCAGTGACTAGTATTTCTGAGGAAAGATACTTATTGGTTTTGTTTTAAATTATTTGGAAAGTTATTTGACGGTAGACATTAATGTATGTAAGTATCGCATCATAGCAACCTGAGACCATGCTTCTGTGTGTAATATTCAAAACTATTTTTATGGTGATTATCGTAAAAAATCCCAGTTATGAATTAAAAAAAATATAAGTATCGAGTAAAATTAAGCAAGTACTATTTTAATAGATCGTATGGTATCGAAGCGTACCAATAAAAGATCCGCTCGACGTTTATCGTAAACAAAATTCGGCGTTCCATATTTAGTTACATATTGTACATCAGCGTCTGTAACATTCACTTTAGAATGCAATATCAAGCCGGAGAGTTTATCTTACATCGGCTGCCCTCCCCTTGCCAGAATCGGAGCGGACAGTGCGTCCATTCATACTGCCATATTTGTTTTTATTTCAAGCTCAACAGCTAATATATGAAATTACGACGTGAATTGCCCCTTCATTGTGTTCTTTGAAACCGGATTCGGGTTTTATGTTTATACCCTAACGAGGTTGGTGTTCCATTGTCTGTCTTGGTAAACATTTGTCTCCGTGTTTGGAGATAAAAAAATGTGTCTCCTCCAAATTATGTTGCTTCAATTTTTATCAAATGATTATTATGTTCTGTTTGGTATCTATCGACTATGTTTGTTTTGTTGGTTTGCTCTCTTGTCACGTCATTTTATAAGTTATTTTGTTTATGTAATTTACCTTTATTTGTTTAACATGTCGGTGTATTGTATATCACCGCTGCGTAAAAACTTACAAGCCTGTCAAAGATAACTGTCACAGACTCTAATTCTCATGAAGAAACAACAAGCATATATATAATGCGTAAATGAAAATTCGTTGCACACTTTACTAACACTTAGTGTCTAAACTTAACAGCTCAGTAGTATTACTGGTATTTTTGCACTATTACTTATTGTTCTAACCATGCGTTTCTATAGAAACAAGTAAAGTGGTCCTAAAGAGGCACTTAAGTCTTAAGCATGCGTCTCGAACATTTGCTACAACATGCTGTTGCGTTTGTGCAGTATGCAATAAAATATTGATTTTGCTCTTGAATCCGTAACCTACCTACGCCGGCCGTTTTATGCTAAAAGCAAAATATCGTTACGTGGCATTTCTCTCAGCGGTACTTACGTTATAAAGATTTCTGCGAATTCGAAACCGGATTGTGTAGGGCGTTAACTTTTAATAGCACACCAGTCAATGACTTTAGTATTAAAACTACAAAAAAAAAAACTCTTAAATCCAGTAAACAAATGATCGCCGTCTTGGGAGCAATAAAGAATCGTTATGATTCTTCCTCGGAGCGGTTTCAGAAATAATGCTCTCAATCAAATTCTAAATCCGTCTTTCCAAAAAAAAGCTGATCCCGCTACGCGAATCACTAGGACTATTTATACCGCCAGAAAAAAAAAACTATGTAGCTGATTACGTTTATTCATTACGTCAAATTGTATTCACCGTGACCCGTGACTTAGTATTCCTGATTGTTGACCTCAATTATAACAAGTATCACAAAAACAGTGCAAACAGATCGTGTGCCAGTGAGCGGTTGAGTCAATTAAATCTTTGCTGGGACAATTTTCTTTGGCAATATTTACTTTTAGATTATTGTTTTCGTGTTGGATACTGTGTGCCGTTGCGTCATGAGTTTGCACAACATAGTTATATCTTTACAGCAGCGGGTCCTTATCGGAGTTTAGGTTCAGGAAACATGTTTTAGAACATTGTTTGCGATGTTAGCATACGTTTAACGTACAATGTTGTTTCAGTACTTACTGGTTTATGGTCAATTTCTTGGATTTACTTAATCCTTATCCGCTGCTGGTTCAAAGTTCACTTCCTATTTCACTGCTAATGTGTTTCTAATAGTTTTGTGAGGATTATTATTAAGTATCTGTCAAATTTACCACACGTGGATAGCATCGAACGAGTACAGTTATTTTTGTTTTAGGTTTTACATTATATTAGGTCAGGACATATCTATTTTCGTTGTAATTTTTTTGCAGACAATGGTATGTTAGTAGACAACCCATATATTTTAAGTAGATTATTATACTAAAATCTGTTAGATGTACATTCTATGTAAGTAAATTGAGAAGGAATGTTTTACAGACGAGTAGAAATTTCTAAAATATTAGACCTGTTTAGTTAATTATTGTTTCTGTCAATATTTTGAATTGCAAAACATTCTAATACGGGAGGTTAGAATGGAATACAACATAGACAAATCACGAGACAGCAAAATTGCCAACCTGTCACATTATAAGTGATATGTTACCTTCCCCTGTCATTTATATTATCTTTTGTAGCAGTGGCTTTTTAACACGATATGGGACTTTCGGCCCAATGGATTTCGGTATAGCATTACACCGTTATCGGAGATCCTACGGGAGCCTGGTTAACCGTTAGATGGGTCATCGAACTAATGAATTATCGTTTTTTTATACATCGATTCGACGTTCGAATGACTACGGAATATTTTTTTTATGATTTGATCCTCTGTTTACAAATAGTCATTTTCGTTTAATGTGCTTTGTAATCATAATGGTCAACAGATCTCCATTACATGATAAGCTTCTTTTTAATCGAAAATATCCGTCACGTTAACATGTATCCATGAAATCACTGATTAAACTAAACGAAAAGCAAATAGTCACAGTACACTTCAGTCCATATTCAATCTACTTAAGTCGAAACAACTCACTCAGTCCATCCAATTCCCCTTCTGTTTTACAGCTTATTAGTCGATAATAGTCGTATCGTATCCATAAAACTGTGTTTGTTATTTCCAACAAGGATCAATAAACACGGTCTGAGAATGGGCCCTTGCGGATACCTGTTTGTTTTTTTTTCGACTAAACTTTTTTCAAACACCCCTTAATGGTGTTTGGAGTGAAAATAATCCGTGAAACAATAGTTAATCTTAGACGCTCGCCCAATAGCTCAGCTGTCTACCCCAATTTAAATTCCTCTTTGACATGCCCGCTTGGAAATAATAATATTAATCGATTTTATGCCGTATGTAATTTGTTCTTTTTATGGTACGGTTAATTAACAGTTTCCTTATTAGTTGGCGTTAAATGCGTTATGACATTTTATTGTGGGATGGCTGCAAAACACTGAGGACTCGGAGCAATTATATGTAGTTTATTCTTTAATTGCTTTTCTTTTATTTTATTTGTTTCCGTCAATTTGCGTATCTTCTGTGCTGAGGTCCGTGTCTATTAAGTTGAATACTTAAAGTGGTATTGCAATAATAATAAAGTTAAACGTACATTTTTCAATTTTTTTATGGTTAAAATAATAACTATGGAAACCCTAGTACCAGCACTGGCAGCTCTGCCGTTTCCATAGTAGTGAGTTTACCAGTTTATGTCCAGCCGGGGACAAGTATGGACTGATGATGAGGATATGACGAGTTTACCCAAAAGGAGCAATGTAAAAGAAACGTCACTATTCTTATGTGTTTTTTTATGGGTACGAGACTAGGTCGTAAATTACTCCATCGTTTGATTTTTTTATCACTTGTTTAAGTTAGTACATATTGATAGAACAACGTTCCACCGTTAATGGTTTAAGCTGATACTAGACTAATATAATTATTCAAGTTTATTTAAATTGCCAATCGTATTTATATAATTTCCTACTGCTTCTATTCTGACATCTTACTGTCCTTGTTATTACAGTACAGTTATAGGTAAGATAACGTAAAAGATTCAGCATTTTATGAGGTAGCATTACTTTTATTATCAAATAATTTTTGTTATCTAAGTAAGAAACAAACGCTGTACATTTTTTCTACTGCAGTGTTACATAACTACGTGACTAACGTGTATTTTTGGTTGTTGCAGTTGCTTTCGGCATCCTTAGCTTTTACCTGTGGGGTAGCCCGTACAAGCGGGGTTTCTTCTGCGACGATGAGTCACTCAAGCATCCCTACAAAGACTCCACAGTCACCAGTATCATGTTGTACATCGTCGGCTTGGGGCTACCTGTTGTCACCGTGAGTATCCTATCCTACTTTATCAGTGTCATCATAATTCTTATAGGCTTCTCCAATTTCACTGCCACTGAGATTTGCGCATCCAGCTTCTGCCAGCCATTTTGCGCATATAATCAGTCCACCTTGCCTGCGGGCGTCCTACACTCCGTTTGCCGATACTCGGTCTCCACTCGAGAACTCCTTTACCATACGGTTCTACGGCTAATATGGTCGGCCCACTGCCACTTCAGATTGCTAGACCGATACTGTTTATGTAGAGTAAGTTCGTTACGACCCTTTCATCAAAATTTGACGCGGCAATTTTTCAATATCAAAAATATATTTGTCGAGTGGTTTGCTTTGAAATCCCTCGGAACTCATCCCATTGAAAATACAATTAACGGAGTATAGTGCAAGTCATCATTACTTACAGGATCGTCTTAAAATAATAAATTAACGTTACACTAAGGCAGTCAGGATCAAAAGACCAACGAAAATTGAAATAAATAAATCGGAATTTCTTTTCAAGTTGGATTAAAGTGATTTGAAAGCCCACATCAGCATCCACAAAGAGCTCTAGCGTGGTTTTTGAACAACAAAAAAAATAATGTATCGTTGCGGCATAATAACCTTGAATCTGACCTCCTGCTTCAAATTTCTGGTAATACGTATTCACCATAACAACGCTCATACATTCGTTTATTATGTCTACGTGCTTCCTAGGTTACAGGCCATGTTAAATGGTGTTTGTAAGATAAATATACTTAACTTTTCGTGCTTCATATGCTTCGACATGAATACTATGTACATTAGTAAATAAACATTAGAAAAAGTGGAGCAGAATATTATGCAACATGCGATGTCAGTGACCCTCGCGAGTCTCGTGCGGTCACATTTTCCTAAGCACACAGAGCTTTGTTTAGAGCTTTGTACTTATCTAAGCCCCCTATATTGAACGAAGCAAAGTAATTTGTCTATTCTGACATGTCTTCACGTGCAAGGTGTTAAAGATTACACGTGAAAACGTAGGTATGTTTGTTGGCAAATATTTGATCTGTGATGTATGTGCTTTTGGGATTTCTTGGATTTAAGTACCGTATGCAATTTGTACTGTTACTTTTGTTTTCTTATCGCGTTAATTTGAATCTTATATCTGATAATTCTTATTAACTGTTCAAGCAGATTTATTAGTTTAGGATTTTAGCGAAAGATAAACGTTGTCTTTGTGTCATTTATCTTAAGTTTTATTGCACTTTTGCTGACAAATCGTCTGCAAATCGTCTGCGATTGCGCTTTGGAATGTTTTGTTTTTTTTATTATAATGATAACGATAAGAATTTTACTGCGTCTGCTTGTCGGCAAAGGAAAGGGGTATCGCTTCATAATTAAATCTAGGCGTATCTTTATAATCCTTTAATTCAATCTCTTTATCTGATGGATCATCAAGAGACGGACACACGTGCACCGATATTCTATTGACTTTTCGTTTCGATCGAACGTCTCAAGAAATAAGATCTATTTTTCATTGTTTCTTTGCCGTTTCTCGCAAGTCTATGCGATGCTCTAGTGGTGATGTATGCCCATTGTATTTGGAATTCTATGCCTTCGCCTCAAGGCTTATAATTCATTCGTTGCTTGCATTGTTGTCTGATCCTGAGAAAGATTCACACAATCTTTTGACGGTCAGGTATCTCTACTTCTCCTGCGTTATCATTATAGTTTATGTTTTCACTATCGATCGAACACGGATTGCGTTTTGAATTATTTTTTATTGTTAAAAGTCCGAAGTGCCGCGAGGAAGGTTTAAAAGATAACAATTTATCGAAAAAAAAAGAAATGGACAAGACTGCTTTGTGAATCAAGTCTTTATTCAACGTGTTATAAGTTTTGCTGGTGAATGTGTGAAATAATGTACAGTAGGTAAGTAGCTTCTATAGACTGATTTCATAACACTGATTAATTAGATACCAAAGACGATCAGATCGATGCAATCATTATACTGTGTAATAATTGCAATAATTTTTGGACTCATTTGGACAATACAATCATATAAGAATATCGAAATCAAAATATGCTTTATCCATCCACCACCTGCTGCTACAATAAATGGGTATTTGCCAAAAAGATACATTTCGCATTCATGGCTGTGGCTTAACGATTCATGTTCCGATTACAAACATTATACTCATACACAATATTTACTAACGAACTAAGTAATATGTTTTTTTTTAACTCTGCAAGTACTATCAAAATCCGTTACAACGGCCGACTAAATAACATGAATTCTAGCACTCATTATAACACCATCATAATACCTACGGAACAACGGTTTCCTTTCATAGTGCGACACGCTTTCTGCGCTTCCCTCCAGAAATTAGAAATTCTAGTACACGTCATTGTTGCTTTCCAAGTGCAAGGATTATCTCTTTAATTGCTGTATCATTATTGTACTTAATTGTTTATGCTTCTTTTCAATTATGTGCCGGCGATGTGTCAGATAGCTTGCGAGCATTAAGTAAATGACGTATTGTTTAATGTGGTTTGATCACTTAATGGACGTATGTACGTTACCCAGTTTTTCTTCTCTGTTGCTAAATTAGGTTTAGCATATTCTAACTTTGTACCTTGAAATACATCCATTTCAATGTTGTTGTGATACTTAAGGAAAACTACTCCAATGTCTGAAACAAAGTTTGATGAGATTGAACGTTTCCACTAAAATAAAATAATTCTGAAGTACTTATGGTTTGTCAATGAAAATTGTTCGTGACTATGTTCCTAATATATCTTTTCTTTCCAACAATTGATCTTAAAAAGACAATTTACCAACATTGTCGTATTGGCTATCGCTAGTCCAGTAGCCTTATAATGCCGTACTTTCGCTCTTCGCATCGTACACTAAAAGACTTATTAGAAGGGAACTAATTTCATGGTCCCAGACCAAAATAGAACTTACGGACCATAAGTGATAAAAAAAGAAACAAATTGTACTTTCGAAACCCAAAAATGTTTCACCTTGCAACATCAACAACAGCGTTAATCGCTTGCGTTACCTTGTTTCTACGCCAAATTTGTGCTATCACGAATTCGCGATGTCTCCATGGGCCCGCATCCGTCTATTTTTGGCATAATCCGGGCATATGAAGCTATACATTGTTGATCGGCATTCTCTATAACTTTCTGGGACAATTGCGCGTATCGCAAGTCCAGAAGCGTTATTTCAAGAGCGACGGTATGAACCAACAAAGCACCTGCATCGTCCATACTGATATGATCGATAAAATTCGATACAAAAGTAGGTGTTTTATAGCAATGATACACTTCGTTCGATTCTTTTTGATGGATTATGTACTGTGAATGAAAATATCTTGAAGGAAACCGTGTTTGAAAATGT
>SJJU01004463.1:0-29837 GCA_012932125.1 Conopomorpha cramerella | reverse complement strand
ATAAGGCGTCCTAAAAGGGGTCCTTGGGGTCGTGGGTGTCGGAGTGGGGTCCCCGGCACCTGCTTGGACGACCCCGGGAAGGGCGGCGGTTACCCTATGGCCTGGTAACTGCCGCCGGTGAAGGTGGTCGCTGGGGTAGACACACCACCGTCTGCCCCGAGCCGGAGTCCGACAGGACCGATCGCTTGGGCGGGTCCTGATGCAATTCCTTCGGGTACTCCCTTTGGCAATAATTTAGAATAAAAAATATAGGGTTGCAATAAAAAAACATTGAGGAACATTAGTACTACATCACTGTGCAGTTAAGGGATACAGTGAAGGCATCTATCTATATCCTTTCATACTCCAGATATCACATAAGTCTTTCACGCCGTGTATTGTATATAATTTACTTCTGATATCGTTATTTTTACGCCCCAGACCAGCAAGGGACAATAGCATGAGAAACCTCCACATCATTACACTACCAACCTAATCATCATAATAAGGTCACGCAGGCAACCAACTGTATTTGCCTACAACTCCATTTTACCCTGGGAATTATGATGAAATAATGAATACACAAGTGAATATAGCGCACGAAACAGTACAGTCCCGAAGCAATAACAAAGGAACGTACACACTCCATATTAAGCGACGGTTCACACATTTGTTTAAATAGAAAAACAGGGAGCGACGTCGCCGTACTAAAATATCACCTAGCATCGTGTAGCAGACATAGGCTGGGAGGCCGATGCTGTTTCGGTCGGGACAGTTATATTTTTTTTATGTTTACTATGCGAAATGAACTGTACATAAATATTCAGCTTGCCTTCGTTGTTTGCTCGACATTTCGACGCAGTTACATGTGCTGTGGTATACCCCCTTTTTTTTGACGGGGGGAGAATCCTTTCGTATTTCTCGTCGTCTGCGGGGGCGACGACGAGGGTATGTGGTGATTCCACTAAACCCCCACCCCCCTCCCCGTGGACTTCTACGTGCGAAAAAGCCGGTGCCCCCCGGAACACCCTGAAGAATACGACATCCAGAGGGGCACCGGCCGCTGTTCTAATCTCTGTTCTAATGCCCGGAACTGCAGGGCTTTGTGGTATACCCCTATAGGTCTATACCTGTACTCGTTACATACATTTAACATAATGTCTTTACAGAAATCACTTGATTTGTGTCTATTTTAATTTTGTTTTTTCACTTATATCATTACATTAGGTTGAACATTCCCAGTTCGTTTCATACAAAACACAAGACCAAAACAAGATGACGCGTAAAAACCCAAAACACGAGAATGCGAATGGATTAAAGCCTTTTACTTTTAATATAAGGACGTCGGCATCCCGGCCTATGGAACGGTTTGTGCTGAGTAACCTACAAGAACATGCAAGCACACAAAGAGAACAGTTAAGTCCCACGCACTGGCCTGTCTCGCGGCGTGTTGACAAAACGCACTTTACAACGGATACTTAATTGCATCACCTTGTTCTTTTAAACGGTGACAACAGTATTAATGTTACGACAGATTGCACTTGCAAGTAAAGAAGACGCAAAACGGAATGAATAGAGAACGAATTACTCATTCAAAGGAACATCATTATGTGTCATTACACAAACTCACGTATAAATATACTAAGTGTAAAATGACCCCGAGCAATGGGGGTCTTAGAAACGTTGTTGGGCTTGTCAATGAACAACTTGTACTATGTAAAAATGTTTCGTCTCCATACAAAATAGACAGTTTCCTGCCTACATTTTGTACGTAGATGATTTTTTTTTCATTTTCACATTTCTGGATGTTTTTACTCTTGAAGTAATCATCAATCACCACTGACATTATCTCTATAATAACGGCTTGAACTTAGCAAATAGCAAAACAGAACTATCCTTACTGCATTAGCCCAATACTAGCCACAGGTATTTCTCCTGCCACAGGTGTTAAGTTGGGTTCCCGTTTAAATTTGATTCAGTGCCGACAACGGCACCGAACAGAAAACCAAAAATTTGTCACATTTTACTAGTTAAAGTCGGTTCTGTTTTCTTTCAAATAATCTCTTTATTAATCTTCCCTTTATTATGTTATTAATTCTTACGGGAAGTTATTTTGATTTTGTTTTTAGAGAATTATATGATTAAACTGAAAAAAGTAAGGTTTATGTTGCGCTTTGTGACAAAAATATTTCCTAAGGTCAACACTTTCATGGGCAAATGTTTTATTATCGTGTCGACAAGCGGGACATGTCCCCGAAAGTGTTAATACTAATACTGACGCATACCAATCTGATGTGCGAGTCAACACGTCTCAAGGTCCTGTGCACCATATCAGGGCAAGTACGTGAGTATACGCCACACCACATACCTACCCCCCCTGTGCACTATAATACTTTTTGCGCCATAAAAATATCTCATTCTCACATCGCATAGCGCGAACCGTATCTGCTATCCATCCAGTACAATAAACACGACAAAACGAACACAACACAGTGATAAAACCAATATCGTGGTCGATATGTTTTTTTTTTATCTTCATTTAGTCCATTTTAAATGTCGCTGCAAATTACGTGTAGGCTGGCAGCAGCCAACAATGAGCGGGCCAGTGAGAGTTACTTAACGCATAATTCTCTGCACGTGAGAATAGGTGGGGACTTGTTATTTTTAGGGTTCAGTATTACGGGGTACTGCGAGCCGCAGGAGTGAGACGGAGCGAGGCCAGGAGCGTTGCTGAAGACAGGAAGGCGTTGCGTGATCTTGTCAAGGCACTGCACCTCTGCAGTCGGAGCATGGTCGTCAAGAAAGACAAGACATAGAACAAATGCGCGCTGTGATTGGCTGCTATGTCACACATCGTGCGATTCAGCTTATTTCAACCAATCGCAGTGCTTGTTATGTCTTATCACATCTTTCTTGGAGTGCTGTGCTAGGGTGGCAGGGGTGCCTTAGTACCAGTAGCCACAACAGTATTACGGGTACCTACTAAAACACAGCGGCAACAGGTTCAGCTTAGATTGGTTGACGACTACTCAGGGTGTCAGTGGGTTTGAAGGGTTGATGATACGAGTAATAATAATATACTCAATCAAAACCTATGGTACCTTATTGATAAGAATCCGCTGTCTTTTCGTATATCCGTCAACCGAAAGGTTTAAATTGCTCTACAATTATTGATTTTCATACGTAAGTACATACGCAGCATCACGCCAGTGTCACAGGAGAAAGCAGCGCTAACAGACCTCCACATTCATCCTTATACACTTTCTACAAAACCTCTCCATTTATAAATCGAATTTAATGGAAATTATATTATCCGTGACGTTCTGAAATGTAAATAGAATGTCTCAACTACCTTTCTTCCTGACATCTTGTAGGAGCTGACTATAGGATGAATATTTATTCAGGCTAATGGTCCTTACGATTCTAAGGTTCTGTCCACCGCTTTTGGGAGTGCAGGGTTATAAATTGCGTACATGAGTGTATGTACTTAATCTTAGTTAACTACTAGTTGTCTCGGCAAACATTTGTTTTGCCATAGAAAGTTTCCTTGTACCCCCCTGTATTGGAAGAAATACATTTAATAAATTTTTTTTCACCTTTTAAACCCTGGACTTCCACGAATAATTCAAGATCGAAATAAGCCAAATCGCTTCAGCCGTTCTCGCGTTTTAGCGAAACTAACAAACATCAATGCAATGTTATATAATAGAAGATGTACACACATCAAAAGTTTCTAGGGATCAAGTACATTTTAAAAGATTGCAATCAAGAATATATTTTACAATAACTGAATTCATTCATAATTTATTCAAAATGTGGTGATAAGTCAATGATACAGGCATGGGGAATTAGGTAGGAGACCAATCCAGAAGATTAGATTTGATTTAAATAAATTGAATTTTTTTTAAACCTACAAATGTTCTTGGTACCTAGACACTTTTGAAGTGTGTAGGTAGTTACGGCCAAAAATGTATAGTGCGGAACCCATAATTTGTGAGGCTGACTTGGGCTTAACCTTGCATTTTTTTTATATCTTTTTTGCATGGCACGTTGTATGTATGACTCGGCCGGAGGCCCGGGGGCACACCACACCGCTGCCACAGCCTGTGCCGCCACCTATGGAGACTGCACTATTAATTTTATTATTTATGCACCTTTCAAAACCTCATTAAGAATTTATGGTGATTAAATAATAAAATGGAATCGGGGTTGTGGATTAACCTTCGTGTTACATTTGTGAGGTTGGTAGGGGACAGTTTAGATATTCTAGGTAAGTGATTGATATTTTAGGTTTATTTTCGTAACTTATATTATGATACTGGACGCTTATATTTTTTACGCCGATAGCTCTGAGCTTAGTTTCTTCTTAGATTCTGGGTTGATTACCGTAATCAAGCATTAGTAGCATTAGTATTATCGGAGAACCAAAGTTTTGTAGTAACTTTGCTACCCTTATTATAATCGATCGGAGGACCGGCTGGCTGTATAATAATCATAATCATATCGTATTATTTGTATTCAATCCATTAGAAAAGAAAATTTAACTACAGTCTTATCGCAACGTGATCTTCGTGATGAATAAAAAAAAAAGATGATTTTTAGTTTTTTTTTGTCACACGAAACACAATATTTTTAAACGGTCTTAGGTCATAAACAACATGAATATAAATCAGTACGATTCAATATAAATCATGTGCCCTGTTACGAACCTATTTCTGTTGACTTATCTAAGGACAGACATCTTTCTACATTCTCAGGTTTCGATCCATTGTAGAGATATTACTACCATACATCAAATGTCATCTGTTGGACATTCCAGAGTAGAGAGAGGCATGTACTTCGCAGGAACGTATTCAATCACTTGCTGTCGAAGATTGGCAACAATGAGCTGACTGATTCCCTGATTACAAATGTAGACTGCACATTGAGACAGGCCTTCAGACCCACACAAGTAGATTTAAAATGACCGTTGTACCTTCAGTATCTCCGTTTTCAATAGAAATGATAGCTTGCTGAAAAGATGACCTAGATGTTAGCCATATACTTAATTTAAATTTTGGAGAACAAACTCAATTTGCGTAACATAACTCAAAAAGTTTATTGTATTTAATTTTTAAAATTTTCATTGATTCATGACCTGATTCACAAATAGGAATTTGTACAAAACAATATGCAAAAAATCGTCATTTTTTGTTTCAGCAACTACGCACCGAAATACTTTTGGACCTATAAATGTCACTTGGAAAGTTTTGATCCAACAATTCCGTACTACGCAGCAAGGGACACAAAATTATGATTTTACTTTTTCCCTCCTCCATGTCACTATACCGTTTTCTCGATTTATAATAAAAACGGATAATTGTAGTTATTTTTGGAATATATTCTAAAAAATTAGTATTAAAATCCGTGTCTAATCGTTGCACGATTTAGGAGGTACACAAAATATTTCATGATAACATACACATACATACACTTCACGCCTGTCTCCCAGAGGGGTAGGCAGAGACTACAGATCTCCATTTGTCACGATCCTGACATACCCCTTTCGCTTCATCTACATTCATACACCTTTTCAAACATGACCTCCGGTTTCGAGTACTTTTCACGCCACCTTCGGTCAGGACATCACCAATCTGGTCTTTATATGTCCTTTTGGGGCGACCTCTACTCACCCGGCCCATTACATCACCCATATAAATCTCTTTCGTCAATCGACTTTCATCCATTCTCTCCATATACCCAAACCATATTTCATGATAACTTTATCATTTTACATTAAAGCATTGCATTCTTGTTGTGGATATTCCCAAAAATGTATCTTTTGTACTTTCTTGAATATTGCAAGTTAAAGCTTCCTTAGTAATTGAAAGGATAGTGCAGAGTACGTACTTTTCATATAAATTAAATTAACTTTTCGTACTTATTTTACCACCGTTTTCTAGATGAACTATCGTATTTATGATACGAGAAAATGGCACGCACAAGTAATACGACGATTTAAAAAAACGAAATAAAACTTAAAAAGCTGAGATTAGACTTAAATAGAATGGACAAGAATGAGACGTTGTGCGTGCGCAGCCACTTTTCCCTACAACCTCGCACTAAGTGCGACGAATAGCCCGAGGCTACTGTCAATATGTCTGCCAGTTCCCGAGGACTGACTTCATTAGCGTGATTTCTTAAAGCATTAGTATACATAGAATAGATACGCTCGGCCAAGGAGTCGGGTGATGACTTGCCAGTTTCGTTACTTCGTCAGTTTCCCTTATGGGGAATTTTCTTTGACGTTTTTCTGACATATTTTTGGGCGGAGAACTGTCATTACTGTCACACTTGAAAACAAAGTTTGACAATAACGACAATTCTCCGCCCGAAAATCTGTCAGAAAAAGGTCAAAGGAAATTCCCCATTCGTCAGTTGTGTTTGTTCCTTAGTTGTGCTAAATAAACAGCTACTGTTGACTTCAAGCGAAGTTCGAAGCGAATGTGGTATGGTAAGGTGAACTGGAAGAAAATTCTCTGTTTATGTTTGCTTTTGATAATTTGATTTTTTTGTGGAAGCAATAAAGTTCATAGTCCTTTTTCATCATCATCAGCCCATACTTGTCCACTGCTGGACATAGGCCTCTCCAATTGCACGTCACTGTGATCTGTTTTCGGCTTCTTACATAGTCCTTTTTAAGACTTAAGTATATGTGTATTATGTAGATGTAGAGTTTTAACAATATCAGTAAGTATACAAATAAATATATTTCGTGTGTGCATGTCAGCACCAATACCATAGTAACAAAACAAATTATAGTGAACTACCTAACGATCCAATATGAAATGACATAAACCAGTTTCATTATTACCTACTCGTAGACAAACGACAATAATATTCCATACGTCCACGTTTTGATTGGCAAATAAATCTGAAATTATGGACATGTATTGCTCTCAATACCCATTTCCAGTCACAAGTAATGAGCAGTGATATTAAAATAATGCTCCGTTTTCTTTGCCATGAACATCGGACACAATCGACATGGCAGTATTTATTCGGTTAAGTTTACTCACCCATTCAACCCACGCACGGAGCGGCAGCATGCAATATTCTCTTAGACCCCAACATAAAACTTTAAAAAAGTACTTACGTCTTGATATTTTGTTGCCTTGTTTATGTTCAGAGAATCTATTTCATTGAGGTGTAAAGCTTTTTTGTTCAAAATGTACATTGTGGAAGTTGAAACAGTCCCGTCTTGGTCTCGAGCATGAGAATAATGAAACCAGATAATATTTCTATCTGAACCGCAAGAAAGATTAGTGGGCTACGAGCTGACCTCTTATAACCAACTAGCTGTGCCCCGCTGTGTTATCCGCAGTTTATCCCGTTTATTCCATTCCCGTGGGAACGGAGTAATAAAATATAGCCGGAGTCCTAGTACAGATTACGGTGTATCATCTGAGAATTCTGGGAAATAATGTATCCTATGTATGCAGATGCGAGAAGCCGAAAACAGATCACAGTGACGTGCAATTGGAGAGGCCTATGTACAGTAGTGGACAAATATGGGCTGATGAAGATGATGATGATGATGTATGCAGATTATGAAATCACCACCACCATGAAGAATTAACAAACACTTCACACTCTCATATTGTCACAAACATTAGTAGGATATCCTTACCATATCATGACCATGTTTTTGGTTATTTTGTGTTTATTTAAGATACTATTTCACAAATAGGTATCATAAACGTATCAAAACATTTTGTTCTAAAATCCCGGTGTAAATTAAAACCTTGTGCCACGGAGCAAGGTCTGAACAATACAGTGTAGCACCATTCAAGGAATAAGGAACTTCGGATGCATTTTATTGCTTCGGTTTAAACAAATAAAAGGGTTTGGAGAGAGCCGCGGAGCAAGCCTCTCTAACGCCCGATGCGCTTTGGCTCAGTTCAATAGTCTTGTAGAGCGATGAACATTTAGAATCAACATTTTCGTTCAGAGAATTGGCAACAAAACAGGGATGGATAACGATAAATTTGAAGAAAACCAGAAGAAAAGAACCAGAAAACGTGTGCTTTGAAAATATGCAAAAGCATGTCGACACGCCCGTCTTCAGATAATGGCCTATAATCTGAGAGCGGTAGAACTTGAGTTCGCTTTGTAGTCCGGGCTCTTAAAATTGGACTACGGAATCACCTGGCTGGTGTACGTGGCGTCCTAAAAAGAGTCATCATGGCCGTAGGTGTCGTGGTAGGGTTCCCGGCTCCTGCATAAACGGTCTCGCGACGGACGTCGGTAAGAATAGTAAGAGAGTAAAGAGGGCTGCTGGAGTGGACGAATCACCGTCCACCCCAAGGAGGAGCCCACAGGGACTGGAGAATATGTCATCTGTGTGCCCAAATTCTTTTTTCATTGGTGAAACCTGAAATGTAACATAACAAGGTCCGTAGAAGACTGACCTATCGTGGTCTCCATGGGGCTTCGAGTAGTGGTAGACTTGTCTCTGACTAAAAGATGTCTCAACATGTGTACAGCTCATACAATATATGAAACTATAATAATAAAAGGATTATATGAATTCCGTATTCGTTTTACAAACTAAGATGCAATTTGCAATAAGTATGACGAACTTTAAACCCGGTCAAATCCAAAAGAAGACAAATTAAAAGAACGTATTGATTTCTGTATGCATACAATAAAACTGGTTCTTTGAATTATTTTGCACTTTACAGTGGTCAGTTGGAGTCGGTTGCAGAAACGCTTGTAGTACTTTTAGTACTTGTAATGAAATCGAAATGAGATTGTATATTGGTTATGATTCAGAAGCTCACATAATATTACATAGTAAAAGCGGGGACGTATAACGTATCTATACATAAACATGCAATCATACATAAAAACATTCCAATAATCCTTGATAATACGACCAGTATTCTGAAACGCTTCTCGAGTACAGATTTCTCCTTCAGTAACGTTTGTCTCGCTCTAATCGTATTTCCGCAAAAGAGACAAACTATACACGAGTGACACTTTAATGTATAATATTGTACTCCATAAAATACTCGTTAAAGTTCTGAAAGACACATTTATATCAACGATTGGTGCATTATTATTTTAAATAATGTAGAAATGCACTTCATGTAAAAACAAGATTCTTCCCACTTGGTGTTGTGATTTTTATTAGCTGGGACAGTAAAGTGACCATGCTAAGCGGAATAAAGGACATTAAAGTATGAGAAATATGAAGTAATTTTAGTAGGGTTTTTAAACAACTTCAAATAGGTGGTTTCTCAATTCTACAGTATAATTGTCAGTTTTATGTTTAGTTTATATTTGATTTTGTTTATTGCATATATTTTTGTCTTTTTGTATGTTATATTTTCGTATACTGTGTTTTAATTTATTTTACCGTTACGTTAATTAGTATAAGTATAATTTAATTTAAAAAATTCTAGACTTAAGTCGTCGTGTACACGAATACACAGTACTATTATGAATACCTAAGCGATTGCTTTCAATGATTACTGTTGAATATGCAATAAAATGGAACCGTATAAATGGACCATTCATTTTTATGAAATAGGCAACCGGGAGCCGACGAGACGACGAGTAATTTTTTTTTCATCGATGACACTTAACTCTTCCCCTTGAAATGTATTTCTATTCATGTATCGAATCAACATACAAAGACAATAAGTATACAGCACACACTTATTACTTACAAACTAACAATAATATAAATAATTTGCGTAGAACACTAGGTACCATTATGTCTGATTCCTTTCGTCAGTTCAGGACCACAAATAAAAATGACCATAGCTGCAATTGGCCACTTCTTTATCCACTTCTACAAAAATATCACATATTATCATAAATTACTAGGTATTTCTTGAAATTACCACTTTTTTCCGAAAGGGGCAAATTTTTACTTTGTTGACAATATATGTTTGTCTCTCGGACTGTACACGTATTTCAATCTTTCAGTGGTTTAGGGCCACAATCAAATACAATGTAATATCTAAGTAGTAAAAAATAAACCGATTTCGAAAAAAGATATTTTAAAAAATCGTCATTTAATCAAGTGGTAATTTGTAGAAGTGGATATTTAAAGCAGTGGCCAATACTGATTGTAGTCATTTTTACTTGTGTACCAAAACCGCCGAAAGGGTCAGATTCATGATAAATACCCAATTATGATACCCCGTCTTTGGTTCGAGGTCGGTTTATTAATAATATGTTTACCTTGTTTTAATATAACTAAACTCACGTAGGAATAAGCAATAACAGCCGAAACCTATATGAAATAACTGTATAAAAAAATAATAAATACACTTCACGCCTTTTAATCCCAAAGCGGGGTAGGCAGAGGTACTTGCTTAATAAGCAAATGCCCACGGTTCACCAAGCGTATTTAACCCAACGTGACAGGGGGTGAGCCCAAATAACTGTATACTGTATAGTGATTCAGGTTTGTCTATATGAAATAACTATACAGTTATTTCACATAGGTTTGGGCTGTTATTCCTTCTTGTATAAGTTACATTATTTTAAAAATAAGTGCATTCATACACTTCACACCTTTTAATCACAAAGCGGGGTAGGCAGATGTATTTTCTAAGCAAATACCCACGGTTCATTAAGCGTATTTGACCCAACGTGACGTGGGGATGATACATCGCCGTTATAGGGTTCACACACCTTGTGGTGTGCAGGTTTGATCACGATGCTGTCCTTCACCGTACGAGCGTTGCGTTGCGTACATAAGCTCTAAAAAAATAGTCCCAGTGGTACATTACGGCGACGGCCGGCGCTGCTGGTCGTGCCGGTCGCGCGCACCAACCTACTGCGCGACGCGCCGCTCACGCGAGCTATCCGCACGCTCAACACTTTGTCCAGCTCCGGTATTGATATATTTACATGTTCGGTAAACGAGTTCACTAATGCAATTATGTACTGTAGTCTTAATGATTAGTTACCTAAATTTATTTATCAATGTACTTTAGCATGTAAGTGTATTATTTATTAGTTGTTAATAATTATTAGTTGATAGTCTATAGTTTTATAAACTGCTCAAACCTAGAGTTACTTTTATATCGTAATGGGATACTTAATACCTGTAAAGATGTATAAGTGTGTGTGTGTAAATAAATAAATAAATAAATAAATAAATTTTCAGTAGCCGCACTCGAACACGCGAGCTCCCGATTGTAAGTCAAGTTTTTTGGTAAACAACTGGTATTTTTTTATTACTAGCGGACCCGACAGACGTTGTACAGTCTTAACTATGAATTGTAGTATCAAACTAATATAACACCCAGGGTGGCCTATATTCAGCAGTGAGTGTAATTTTTTTTTCATAATAACTTTCTGCTGGCATTAATAAAAAACACACAACAAAATAAAGCACAACATAAATCAGTCTAGCCGTTACCGAGTTATGCGTTTACCAACACATTTTGCGATTAATTTTATTATTATAGATTCATACATAATTTTCAAAAACAAGTATGTCTATATAAATCTAACTCTATCCCAGCGTCTAACGAACGTGCAGATCCTCCGGCGCAGATAGCGCACTCAATGGCGGCGCAGGCGCAACTCGTGTACCATTCAAATGGAGAATGCGCTTTCTAGGCACAATTTTATACATTAGACACCGGTGCAGTTTTATTGATGATG
The DNA here is from genome assembly GCA_012932125.1 of Conopomorpha cramerella. Classification (NCBI taxonomy): domain Eukaryota; kingdom Metazoa; phylum Arthropoda; class Insecta; order Lepidoptera; family Gracillariidae; genus Conopomorpha; species Conopomorpha cramerella. The sequence goes on along the minus strand of SJJU01004463.1, from coordinate 18,188 downwards.
GATTCAGAACTTTGCATACAATGAAATGCATTATGGATTGATATAATCGTCGGTCTGCTCAGCGCCGAAGTTCACAACTTTGTTCTTTTTATTTCATTTTTAGTCTCTTTGAGAAATCTGTAAGATTGTTCACAATGTGTGGTTGAATTAGGTTCTTTTTCTTTATTTAGTAATGTTATCTAGGTGGAAGTACGAATTGGTGTACGTGTTGTGGGTCATCTATATTTCATGCAAAACAATACTGAACCAATTTTGAACTTACTAAGACATGCCCCGTACCAGTAAAAAACCGTCTTAAATTAATATGGCGTAATATTATAGAGTAAACACGAGAACAATATTGCTTCCTTAAGTCCTAATGCTACGGGACAGCACTAGCTATTTTTGTAAAACGTGCGTATTGTTCGATCATTATTAAGAAATATGAATACCCAGCCCATAATTGTGAAACGAATACGATCCAATAATAACATTTTTTACGAACACAAATAAAATGTAATTATTAACTGCTGCGCTGTATTCCCTGTATAATAGTCGGATTTTTAATTAGATTCCAAAAGGGGTTCCCGTTGCTAGAATAAGTTGGATAAAAGGTAGTACTACAATTTACTAGATAGAAAGTAGCTAGTGTTATTTACACTTTCGCACAAATCAACACCGATAAGAATGAACGAGGAACAAAAAAATGAATGAATGAACTTCTTAGTTTCACGTACAGTGCCCGTCAGTGCCAGTATGTGTCTTAGACCCATATTCTGAGTGAAAAATCAGTGCATGTGTCTCTTTTTAACACTTGCCATTTGAGACAGACAAAGCATAAAGTTCACCTGAATTGCGCTTGGTTTAATGTAACAATTGATAATAATTATATGTAGACCACACAGATGACCGGGCCAAACGATTTCTCGAGTGGATACCGCGTCTCGGCAAACGCAGTGTAGGACACCCTCAGACAAGGATGACTGATGATATACGCAAGATGGCTGGCAGAATCTGCATGCGAGAAGCCGAAAACAGATCACAGTGGCGTGCTATTGGAGAGTCTTATGTCCAACTTCGAGTGGACTAGTATGTTCTGATGATGACTTACACATCACACTTTACTCAGAATCTACTGATTCTGATTGAAATGAAATGCTTTTATTTATTTTCATCGTTATAAGTGCTATTACATACAGATATACAGTAGTATAACACAAAGATTGACGAAAGTTATAAATTTCAAAACAAAAGTACCTATACGTCCCCTGTTCGAATTAATTTCTTTTACTGGCCAGAAGAACCGGGAAGAAACTGGCATCTTTTCAAATCGTCAGGGCTCACATCTAAGTACTTAACATAAATTATATGACTTAATACTAATTTAACAAAGGTTAGATATCGGGTGCGTCCCTGACTGGTGAACAGCTCAAGGGTACTAAATGATAATAAGACTAAATAATATAAAAGAGTACCCTTGTGAGTTTTGTTACTGAACCCCTGATCATGCAAGCCACCACCCAGCTCATTACCAACATTAGTAATGTGGAATGTAAACAATTTCTTTTGTGTCAAGTGGCGTGCACACCATATAGGCAAAAAGACATTGCCTACCTTAGTATTTTGGCTAACCGGTCTAATAATAGAGTTATTGCTAGAACATTTTTTGTTGTACTCACGACAGAGGCTGACGAAGGTTTTGTGTAGCTATATTTCGTAAAGACAAGTTGCCTATACATAGGTGTCAATCCTTCGGGATTACTGCCGACCTTGTCGTAAAAGCCAGTGCACGCCACTGGCTGAGGCCAGAGGAGGATAGTAATTCGGGAGCCTTTAACCGACCAGTTGCCGGAACGCTCATTAGACTTAATCTGGCATTAAAACTGTTGCTTTTTCTTTCTTACGTTGATAGGCAAATGTCAAAAAGCAACAGGTTTCACACTTAGGCATTCGTATTGCATTAACAAAACAAGGACGGATAAAGATTGAAGAATTTGTTTGGAGTCAAGAAAACGTGTGCGTTGAAAAGAGGCAAAAGCAAGTAGACTCCAGAGAAAATGGTCCGTACGCCGAGAGGCAGGTAGGGCTTGGGTGGTGGTGGGCTTATCCCTGATTAATTAAACATTCTTGTGTTCCGGAATCCGAGCGTGTGTCCTAGATCATCATAGAGACATCCTAGACACTTTTCACAACCACTTTAAAACGTGTGCGTTGAAAAGAGGCAAAAGAAAGTAGATCTCCAACGTCTCCAGAGAATGGCTCGTACGCCGAGTGGCAGGTAGGGCTTAGGTGGTGGTGGGTTTATCCCTGTTAACAAAACCACTTTAACAATATCTACCGTTTCGCTACCACTATGTAGATACATTCTAGTTGAATTCATAACTGAAGCCTGATATATCATAATTTTGAATTCTATCCCATAATATTTCTACCTATCGTAAGAAAAAGTCCACAGTATTCTCTCAGGGTTACTACTTGTTAGTAGGTACTGATGAAATGTCTCCATTAATACTAATTGCCTCACCTCATCTTACTTATTTCAGATGATTTGTGAGTGCAGATTCCGTCAAAAGAACAACCCTGTAATTGCCAGTTCACCGAACCCGCGCCTATAATCTGACGATGATGAATGACGCACGTAAATTGGCCAGTCGATTCACCTTTGTACAGCATAAATTGTTAAGTTAATGCTTGACCGCGTTTTTGCATTATTTACCCACCTACCAGCGAGCAACACCATTAATGGGTTCACTTCACATTTAGCTGGTGCCGACAAAAAGTGTGGATCTCTTGACTCCTTGGTCGAAGGTGGTGGTTAGTGTCCCGCCGCCGCCGCCGCCGCCGCACCCCGCGTTAATAACACGACGCGGCCCACAGCTGCGCCCGCGCACGCTCAAAAAAGAACCAGCCGAGTATTAATTACAGACGACCGTGCAATTATCCATCCAACAGTAGTCCTTTTACTTATTAAATTAATATTCAGCGATCCAATCCGACGGTATTGAGAAACGTTTAACGTTTGATGTGTTTATTAAATTGTCTAGAAGTTTATTTACGCACTGGAATCGATGCATCTCAATACGCAGTGTCTTTTTGTTTCTTTTAACGCCGCTCGCCGGTTAATGGACGGCTACTCTGGGAACTAGCCCGGCCGATACGCGCCGGACATCGGGCTTCTAATAGCCATCCACGAATTGAGATTGCTATTCGTGGCCATTACGACATCCTCTGCCCACAATTGAAGACCGCAACGATCCCGATTCAGCGTTTTTTTCTCCACCCTTAATTGATGCGAGACCGTAGGCAGATCCCGCGCGTCCCGACTGAACCCAATCTAAATGATTTTATGCAATTATTCAAATAAGCAAGCCCCGCCCCCTGGATATTCTTGTTCCGCCTAAGATTGCAACAATTCAACTTTTTGCCGGGAATTACTGGTCGCGTACCCCGATGTGCACACCGCAAAAGGAATAGCGCGCAGTAAACTGGTATAGGAGACTAGATTTCCACGTCCTAAAGCGTTTTAGAGCGATTAGCTCCGGAGGGACGCATTGTTGATACACTATCAGCTGATACGCCAGTCAGCCATGAAGCCGCGCGCGGGGCGCATGCGCGCGACCTCCGTGCTCCGTCTCGTTGCGCGCGCGCACGCCGCGATCTTTGAAGTCTCTACAGAGGAAGACATGGCTTGACGATCGACATGCAAAGATTTAAAAACTATTTACGTGTGGCAAAGTACTCTGTGACCGTTGTGACAGTGTTCTGGTTTACATGGCTGGCGTGCGCGGCGGACTGGGGCGTGGAGGTGCGCTGGGTGCAGTACGAGAAGACTAAGGAGATGGACAACGTCCAGACCATTGTGGCTTACTCCGTGAAGAAGCTGGAGGAGATGACCAGACCGATCAGCTGCAACCGGCTGCCAATTATGCCTGAGCCTCAGAAAATTGTAAGTTTGTTAGATGTAGATCTAATGAAAGAGGATTACTTATAATATTTATCTTGTTTATATTTAAATCTCGAAAACACTCCTGAATATAGTATATAGTTGTGTTCGGTATTTACCACGTAAAACTGCATTGTAGTGAAATTAAATCTCAGTTCAATGATGGAGCTTCTGCCTGACCCTTGTAAGGGTGTAACTCATAGATATGATATCAAAAATTATGTACACACATCAAAAGTGTCTAGGGAACAAGTACATTTTAGAAGATTGCAAAAAAGAATATATTTTACAAAAACTGAATTCATTCATAATTTATTCAAAATGTGGTTATTGATACAGGCATGGTGAATTGGGTAGGAGACCAATCCAGAAGATTAGATTTGATTTAAATAAATTAGATTTTTTTAGAACTAAAAATGTTCTCGATCCCTAGACGCTTTGGATGTGAGTAGTGTATGATAGCCTGATCACTAAAAAAATTTAAGTGCCTACCTACAATAGTACAATAGTACAGTACCTTACATTACAATAATATTTTTGACATAATTGCATATATTATGTTATCACAGACAGTTAAATACCTATAGCACAAAGATTTTTTTTATTTAATAAAGCACCTTTTTTTTTAAACGATGTACAGTTGTCGACAATCACATTGTTTACATTTTTACACCACCTCGCCGTGACGAATTTTTAATTGGCATTAAAAGTATTGAAAACTTAATTATTAAACTCAAAACAATAAAATGTTGGATAGTATAAACGACTGTTTTAAAACAAAATAGGTGTTTTTACTATACTTTGGTACACTAAATGACGATGAAGATGAACTCCCCGCCTCAAAACATAAAACTATAATAATAACGAACTAAGGCATTTATTGTGTGTCTGGCTGTTTTAACTACGTACATTTAGAGCAGCTGATCGCTGTAGCATTTCCCTTCTAGCAGAAGTTTTTCCTAAACTGAGCAGGATGGTCCTGGATATGTATTTTATACTGCGTGTAAATGGATCCCGAGCAATGGTCAAACTCATTTCCTAGCATTGTCGCCATACGTAAACGCTGTTCATCTTGACTGGCCCGACAATGTTTCGACATTGTTTTTAATCACTATAAACAAGCGTTTGATCACCATCCTGCCTGATGTTAAGCAGCGATGTGGTCTACGATGGAGCACACTTGTTCAGAAGGTACCTATTCACCCGCGACTTGAAGACTCCGGCAAGTCGTTCCACATCCTGGCGGTTCGTACTATGAAAGTGGATGCAAACCGTTCGGTTCGCGTAAATGGCAAATCGTTTCTAAGACCAGGGTTATTATACACACAGTTTGTTCGCAAATTAAAAAAATATATATTATGTCCGTAAATCGAATCGGTGACGGGACGATCCCTTGACGACTAGTCCAAGTCATCATTCACCTTATGAAGTCAATAGTACTTAAAACTTAAAACAATCGTACGGGCGGGCGACTAGCACTCGTTCAAGTTCTTTTTTCTTAAAATTATTATATGGCTCCTTGATGCCGTGACATTTATGATTATGATGACAATATGTCTCCGTGGGTACCATTATTATCACGATTAAAGTTTTACACACAGTGATTCGTGCATAATCACCTTGCAATCATGTAAAATTACTGAATAATATAAGAAGTCTCATTAGGCGCGGGAAACGTGCAAGAGCCTATCTAAATTACATATCGCCTATTACGCAACCGAGTGAATTGAGTATGGTCATTATTGGGGGCATGCGTAATAAGGGATGTTCACACTTAGTTGCCTATTCGAGCATTAGCTAATGGGCCCAGTCTTATTATTAAGCACAAGCTTTTTAAAAGCTACGTTCGTCGAAGTTATGAATAAATTTGTCAGACTTGATTGTGGGAGAACAAGTGTTGCAGTGTCGTGAATTTTCTTAAAAAACTTCTCCTTTTTAAAATATATTAAATACATACCTACGACATTTATTTTCAAGAGAAGTCGAAGGACAGTTTTGGATAAGGAAAATATTATCTCTTACCATACCATAAAATTAAATCCATTGTATAAGGACTTTTTTCTAAATATCGTAATGTCGTAAATAAAAGGAAGACCGTGTTTCATTTTAAGGTGTATTTTTTTTTGCAAAAATGAGAAAGAAAGACTTACGTTGTTACTTTAGTATCGTTTTATTATTTATATTAGTAAGATATATATATTATATTATTAGTAGTCGCTTGGTGAACCGTGGGCATTTGCTTTAGCAAGTGCCTCTGCCTACCCCGCTTTGGGATTAAAAGGCGTGAAGTGTATTTTTTTAAGTATATTTTATACAGGTGCCTATTCACTCACTATTCATCGACAATTTCAGAACAATCATGTTTTTTTTAGAAAAACGTGCCGTTCTTAATTTAAAAAATGGGTTCTTCTAATGATTCCTAAGGCCTGAAAAAAACTGTAGATGGCGAAATTGTCACGTTGCATGAGAAACTTATACACATCGAGTTAAAAAATGTTTACTACAGTTCGATTGTGCTTAATTTTGTAACTTTCTGATTTGTCGCATTTTACTCCGTATATTAGAAGCCAGCAGCTGATAATTATGTACCAGACCCACGCAAAAGTCTACTCTTATGATCTGTGAAATATGTTTCTAAAAACGTCAACAGATAAAGTATATTGCGAAACTGCCTGTATGTCTGTCTGTTACGCTTTCCCGCGTAAACCTCTCAACCGATTTTGATGAAATTTGGCACAGACAATCTTCAGACTCTGAGAAAGAATATAGGCTACCTTTTATTGCGAAAAAAAGGATGAAGAGGTTGAAATAGGGGTTGAAAGTTTGTATGGGGATTTCTTAATTTTAAAAGATAAAACCATGAAACTTTATATTTCGGAACTTGATAAGAAATAAAAAACAATTTGTTCTAGAGTTTTTGTAATTTCGACATGCGAGGGGATGAAATAGAGGTTGAAAGTTTGTATGAAGTTCGTCATTTTTGTAGATAAAAACATTACATTTTGTATTTAGGCACTAAATAAGAAACAAAAAAATAATTTGTTCTAGCAATTTCAATTTTTTACCAGTGTGGGGGTGAAATAGGGGTTGAAAGTTTGTATGGGTGTTCGTTATTTTTTAACATAAAACCATGAAACTTGCAACTGAGCCGCTTAGACGCTTATAAAAACAAATTTAATCTCAAAGCGGGGTTGGTAGAGGCACTTGCTGAGCAAATGCCCACGCTTCACCAAGCATATTTAACCCAACGGGACAGTGGGTGAGCCCATTGCCATTATAGAGTTCACACCTTTCGATTTGTGGGTTTCATCACAATGTTGTCTTTCACCGTACGAGCGTCAAAAAGAGTCCCATTGGTACACGTCCAGTAGCCGGAGTTGAACCCGCGATCTCACGATTACAAGTCAAGTATCCGACCAATTGAATTACAGAAGGTCGTAAAAATAAGCATTTTTTAAACTTTTACTCTAATACACAAAGATCTCTCTTTCAAAAGATATGCTACGTGGACGAAGTCGCGGGCAAAAGCTAGTAATCTATATTTTTGAAACTTAAGGTCCTGACTTACAGATCCATCACAGACTCATCGACGCCTAGCCCAAACCCTTGACCCTAGAAAGATATAATTTTGCACAAAAGGAAGCTAATGATTCCTATGATTGAATTTATTAGATTAGTATTATTTTATAACTACAAATAGTTGTACTATGTCGATATTTAATTATGTATAATTTAGTTATTTTAAGTGACTATGTGCAATGTCCTGACAGGGTCCGTATAAATGTAAAGCTCATTAGACTGTATGTATCTACCTTATATATGACACAATAAAGAATACTGAATACTGAATGTTTACGTGAGACAAGAAATCGAAAGTATAAGGTAAACCTTCAAACGCTTGTTCATAGTGTTAAAAAAAACATTTAACCCTTTTGTGGTCAATTCGTCAAAGAAATTTTATACAGATTAAAGATAGCAATCAGATAGGTTAGTGTTAGACTTGCTTACCTGTTTTAAGTCCATTTATTACGAGTTCCTATCACGACCGATTAGTAACATAATCTCCAATTAATATACGACAAGGAATAAAATATAAAAGCCATCCGGGACATGGCAAAACGATCATTAAATATAACAGTTTAGGTACTGTAAAATTAAATCTGTCATTTGTAATTCATGTTCTGTAATTTAAGCTTGTTTTTATTATTATTATCTGTAAGTGGTGTTATTAATAAGGACGTTGAAAGTCTATCTGAACGTAACGTGTATGATATTGAATTTATCAAAGACTTTATTTCTGTGTATTAATGTATGTATGAAGTCCTTATGGAGTAGAAAAGGAAATGTAACCGGGATAAACGCTGGGAAAAAAACAAAGATTTATCTTGTCTTTTGATTACGACAGCGTAAGAAATATACATGTTGATTACTGTTGAAATTCGTAATAAACATATTTTTTTTATTTACGTACTATTGGCCAAGAATCTGAGGCCTAAGTCTACTACATTCTGATAGTTGCATCACTCTGGCATCGTGGCGGCAAACAATGTCCATTGCTGATTTCGGTACGGTCACTTGATTGTCGTCCGTAGTAAAACAGCGATGCCCATCGTTTGCCGGTACAATGCCAGAGTGATGCAACTACGACAGTGAAGCAGACTCTGGTATGAATTTCATTAGACAACAAGGTTCATTTTGCACTTGTCGCATTATAGCAACTCTACCTTATTGATGTTTTAGAAACACAGAAAGTGTCATCAAAACAACAACTGAAAAACCACTTTATTGGCCGACCATGCGTTAAAAACGTACAAAAGTAACAAAATAGTGCAGACTTGATATGGTGGTTGGTTCGGTACTCCCACAACACAAGATTGGACAATAATAACCAAGAAACAAAAAAATATCGTACTCATTTCGTTTCAGGTTTTCATTTAAAAATTTATCAATTGTGCCCTGTTTTCGCCGCTTAAGTGTTACGGATTATTTATTAGTGTGTTTTATTACGGATTTTTTAAGATGTATGAATGTAGATGAAGCGAAAGGGGTATGTCAGGACCGTGAAAAATGGAGATCTGTAGTCTCCGCCTACCCCTCTGGGAGACAGGCGTGAAGTGTATGAATGTATGTATTTTTTTAACGAAATCGGTTAACTTCAATTACTGGCCACCAGTGTCAGAGCTTCAACCTCGCGGCCTGTCACAAGTAGGTACTGACACCTTCCCACCGGTTCAACTGGCCCCGATTCCCAAGTTAGCTAAAGCCGGGGCGAGCTGGCCCATTATAGCGCACACAAGCTGCTCCCTACTCGACGTCGTGGGTGCGAGCACTGACGCCTCGGGGACAGGTTGCCGTCGTATGGACTCTTTCATAACTTAAAAGGAAAAGTTTACTGACTGATTGACGTAGAACAAAGTGTGATTGGGATGAGATATATGAACACGGGAGTTTTGTGAGGATAATGCTGCGACATCAGGGCTTCTTTTGTTTCTCATTTTGATAGTTTGCTGTTATTTACTGAATGACGAAAAAAGACGTGTATGTATATACTAATTAATGTCGAAGAAGCAAACGAGATAGGTACTGTAGCAAATGGCGGTTTCTCTCCATACCATTTAACAATTTCAGCGCATTTTGATTGGATCGTATCGCCCCGAATCAAAACTTTATACAAAAGTACATGAGCACAAAGCTTCCGTTCCTAAGAAATAATGATAAGAATGATTGAAGTGTTATGTGGAATCTACAGAAGCGCGACTAAAACCGCATGAAGCGATCTAGTATGAATAAGGTCGGTTGCTCACGTGCAGTATAAGGGAAAGTGCTCATTATCAAGAATAAATAAATAGATAATGAGTGAAACTAGTTTTTTAATGAGGTTTTTTGTTTGGACTTTTCGAGAATTGAAAAAGGGTTTCAGGGTTGTACTAGTCCTTAAACTTATTTTATGTTTGAAGTATAGTATGACGAACTGTAGAAAAATATCTTCATAATGTCGAAAGCTCTGTTCGACACATCAGGAATAATGCAAAATTATTATTGGGATGAAATTATTTAAAATCGAGGCAAATGAAAGGAAATCCTTTTTTAAAATTAATTATTCTGTTTGCTGTGAAATATATAGGATAGGTAGTAAAATATTTATTTATTTATAAAATATAATGACCACCTCTGCCAACGTACCTACTTAACTTATAATTTATTACCAAGCCAATTTCTTAGTCGAACATACAACAATTTCTTTAAAAATTGTTGTAAGTATCAGCCGACGGCTATTTATTTACTCGTGGGAATTTTCCTAAGTCATCGTATTTTTCTAGCGCATCTAGTTTAGAACCAGTTCGCTACGGTTCGTACTTGGTAATTATAAAACTAAGTAATTGCGCTTGTATATATCCTTCTAAGTCCAACGTCCTTCACGGTGACGGATAATGACCTGGCCTGGGTTCATTGAAAACTGGTGGTGACTAATTCGAGGAGACATTTCAATGGAAAATTGAGCTTTTGGTCTATTATATATCGTAGATTTTAGAGTTCAATTTACAGTGAATCGTTCTTTGTCTATTGTTAGATGATACAGCTGCTTAATTCATCAAGTTAGCGGTGGAATGCGATGTTCTTTCTTCTTCTTTATGATAATGTTTTTGAGTGCATTGTGCGTTAGAGTGGTCGCTATTTTCTGTCAGTGATATGTTGTTGTTTGAGAGTACAATCGTGAGAGTTCGCGTGTAACAGTATTATTACTTTTGATTTGGAATATTTGTAGTTACTGAATAATAGAAATAAACATTGATTCCTATATGTTCTGTTGAGATCTGATCTGATCTGATCTGATCTTGTTATAGAAAACAATGTAGGAATAGAGTCTACCAAAATATTTTGTTTCCAGGTAAACTAAGATTGTCTCAATTCCAAAAGATTCGTATGAAATAACAAAAGTCACACATTCTGCCACGTTCACACTCATCACACTGCATAATGAAAGAGACAACATGGTAAAGTAACAGAAGACAGAACACGAGAAGCCGAAAACAGATCACAGTGGCGTGCAATTGGAGAGTCCTATGTCCAGCAGTGGACAAGTATGGACTGATGATGATGATGATGACACGGCAACCATCCATTTTAAAATATTTCAACTATGTTATGTTCCATTCATTCATCACTACACTCAAGCCTTGTGTTAAAACTAAAAAAAAACTTCCTAATAGAATCACACATTAAAATTATTATACTACTTTAAAATGTGTAGGTGGGTATATAGTATTTTCTGCAAAATCATGATTTTTAAAAGTACCGTCTGTAATCATATTAAGAGCATATTATGCTCTTGCAGTCAACTCTCAGACCATCGTTCAAGAGGTTGCAGCGTACATAAAAACACACACACACACACGAAACATTTTATTTGCCAATTTTACATATTATTTTTATGTGTAATGTAAAAAATACTCATTCTTTCAAGACCGTTGTAAAAGTACAAAACATCCTTATATTACTTGCCACTTTTAGTTACATTCTTTAGAAATCAGTATATTTTCATGGGCTCTTAAAGAAACACGCCTGTGTTTAAATATATAACCCCGCAAAGTAAGGGCGATGTTTTACAAAATATGTAAATAAAGAGTACTTACTCTCTTGTATTTTGTTTATACATTAAATAATGTACAATGTTTTGTGAACATTTTTTTCTTAAAGTACTGACTAACCAAACTGTTACCTGTTACTTTACATTAAATCATTCCAATCGCTATAACAATCAATATGTAAAATGCGTATGATTTTCCCATTATCTATAATATTTATTTTTATCTAAATTTCACCATAACGAGAGCACGTCCGGTCGCGGGCGCGATATACGAGACTCTACTATATTTTATTGCCATTATTATTTCCATTCCGAGTGAAAAAAAGCGTATATTTAATAACAGACATCAGTGTGACTCGTAAACCGCAAAGCGCGAAATTCATATCTACAGTCGGTTATATACCGTTTCTGCTTTGGCAGTTTCTGTAAGAAATCTTCAGAACCACTGTCTTCTGCAAATTTCTTATCTATTTTTCTGTTCAATATTGGATATTAACTTATGTATAGACTGTTTTTTTTTTTTTCTGAGAGGAAGGATCCTTACCAAAAACCAAAGTGATAGGTACACTGCGGAACTACCAAACTATTTTGTCTTTTGCGTGCGTCAAGTGGGTAATTATATTCCTATTAAAAAACAAAAAACTTTGTTAGTTCCATATTTGATAACTTTTGTTATTCATCATCCTCAGCCCATATTTGTCCACTGCTGGGCATAGGCTTTTGTTATTCGTAAAGGTTAATAGTAAATAACATTTTAAGCCCAATCCTGCAGTTTCTGCAGACTCTAATAAAAAAACAACGACTTCTTTAAAAAACACAATCAGTTGATCGAGTTTGTATTGGGACATCTGAACCTGACACCTGCTGAAGTGAACTAGAGACTAAACTTCGGAAATACCCTAACAATAAAATAAAATAGTGTGTAAGTTTCACAATGTACCAATTTGTTGTTTTTAAAAGAGATAGTGTCGTAAGAACCATTGCTTCCCAAAAAAAAAAAGAAGAAGAACAGTCTAACCATGAATCGGAAAACAATTTTAACTTATTACTTGTTTGTGACTGTACACACCCTGGGAACTGGAGATTGCAAAGCAGGCACTAGTAATTGTGTTTATTGGTTTGGACTGGATCAAAAGTATTATTGTGAAAATGTACACCTATAAATTACTATTCTTATTGCATTTGAGATAAGTGTACTTATTTGTTGTTGTTCGTTTTTATTTCTTGTTTATTATTTTTTACTCTGGTAAGTAAGGAAATCTTAAACCGCGAAAGAAGCGAAAGGCATTATATGGTAAAAATTACTAGACACTATAATCTATTATACCTAGTCGCCCGCCCGCACAATTTTTAATAGTTCCTCTTGATTTATCGGATTTTCCATCATCAAACCCTGATTTCCTGATCATAGGATCATTTTGGAAATACCTTCTTTCCAACAAAAAAAAAATAAAAATCGGATCATAAACGACGGAGTTATCGTCGAACAAACTTTAAAAAAGCATATTATATTTCCTCGAATTGAGAAAGGCTAATTTTTGATGTAACTAACCACAAAACACTTAAGGACATCATGTCTGCATAACGTGGTTTAAATTCGATTTGATAAAGTTTCTCGATGATTTGATGTTTTGTGATGAATTTGACGGATAATTACTTAACCTGTTTACGATTAAGCTACTCGTACATACTCGTGAATACCTTGAGACCACCAGCGTCAAAGATCTTATTCACACATTCCCGATCTTACTATAAAAATAAGATTATGTTTACCCCAGTATTACCACGACAATGTAATCGATATAATTTTAAAGAAAAAGAAACCGACTTTTACCAGTACAATTTTTCAAGGCTCCCCTCGATTTATCGGGTTTATCATCATCAAACCCTGATTTCGTTACCATGAGACCACCTTGGAAATCTTTTCAACAAAAAAAAAAAGTGTGTTTTTACGAAACCACGGTAAAAGTGAAACTATTTTTCACATTATAGGTAAACTTTTAACTAAAAATTTTTGAAATAATATTATTCCATTAAAGGTATAAAAATCGCCTTATCAATCTTAATTTTATACTTGAAAAATTGGAATGATAATGGGAAATGATAAAAGTAGGCTAAGTCTCCAACTAATATTTTTATTGAACTTCACTTTAACCCTACTCCGCGGTCGACCGTCACGCGACATGCAACACACAGACGAAAAAGTTTGAGACGATGTAATAAAAGTTTCACTTTAAAAAATATAAAAATCTGTTCATAAAGACGGAGTCCGCGAACAAACATAAAAAATAAATGCTTTGCATATACGGTCGAATTGAGAAAGACACCTTTTTTTAAAATCGCTCTATAAAACAATCTTTATTCTATTTATATCAATAGCCAAATGTGACGTTTCAATGCGACGCGCGGCGCAATGCTTTCGGTTAAACATTTGGCAGTCGCGTTCCATTCTCATCCGGTGTAACCATACACATTCGAAATGAATTCCCATTGTATTCAAATGCCGGTAATTGCCGGGTAAAGGCGCCTGACGACGGCCTACGGAGATAGCACATCACCGCTCCAGCGGCGACGTCACGTAAGGTGCAGGATGTCGGCTGACAGATGGGACAATCTGAGAATTTGTCTTCTTTAATGACAGTTTAGTTTAGACATAGAGTGCTGACTTGTTAGATGGGCCACTTCATGTATTGTATTACACTATTTTTTGTAACGTTTCAAATTAATTAATTGAATTTTTAACTTAGAAGGTGAATCTTTGCCGAGATGATTAAATTCAAATTTTCTTTTAAGTGACTTTAAAAGATCGAGTATTTCTCAATTCGACCTGCTTTTTTGTGTTTGTTCGCGGATAACTTAGTTGTTTATGAACCGATTGTGATGATTATTTATTTTTAAAAGATCATATTTCGAAGGTGATTCCATGATAAGGAAGTCTGGATAATGGTGAAGATGGCGGACCAGATAAATCTAGGGGAACTTTGAAATCGGGGGCGACAAGTTATGGTTGGGTCCTCGGTTCGGTTCATTTATCTTTAAAATTATATATAATAGGGAATTTTCAAACTCCAAACATTTTTTTATCTAGATGTCGCTAGTGTGTGTCCAGTGCGACTTCTGTCAGTTATATTTTAGTATGTTTTTATTATTAGGGTAAGTTATACAAACTTTAGACACTTTTGTAACATGTAAGCAAATAATTAAAAAATAACGGTAACCTTCAATACTGACTGCTTGTAGTTAATATTTTCGATGACATTTATCACCCCTACAACAAGTAGCGAAAATTCCCCATTGTGACGCACCGAGATTCAATATTTAAAAATGAATACAGTAAAACCTAAAACGAAAATGCATGATTACTTCATCCTGAATTACTAATGAAACAATCGACGAAATGCGGCAATTCAACTGATTATGGCTCATTCAGGGCGAATTAAAGTCGTAATTATATCGTTAAAGTTCGCAATTGGGTAATAATCGGAGAATTTTCAGTCGATGGGGATCATAAACACCTACTTAAAATGCAAAGAGCAATACTTGGCAAAGAATTCTATTTCGATTAACAAATTTTACTAAGAATAAGTGAGTGAGTAATTAAAGGTATTGATTACTCCGCCTCTGTAAATGCAATTCATATTTAATTATTTCACACTGGTGACCTGATTTAAAAATAGGAATCTTTTTCGGTTTTTAGGTCTAGTGTCTAGGTCCTAGTGCCATCTTCCAGACACTAACATAAATATTTTTCAATACAAATAAAACACCAAAAACAAATCTTATCACAAACCTTTATAATCAAACCCGCGACCATGTCGTCTCAGCGGTAGGTGTTTTGACCACTGGTCTATCCCGGTTGCCAAGATGCAGAATGTTTATGCGTTATTGTGTCTTCTCGAAAATAAATAATTCTAAACATTCGTAATTCTTAGAAACAGTTTTCTTATGACTGAATTTTCTACGACGGGCCCGTTGGTGTAGTGGTCAGCATGTCGGCCACTATTCCGTAGGGTCGTGAGTTCGATTCCCACCGCTGACAGGTACTTAGGCGATGAGCTTTTAACTACTTGTTGGATGTGTCTAGGTGTTTTATTTATATACTAGCTGACTCGGCAAACTTTTTTTTTACCAATATACTTTATAGCCAACATGTTATTCTAGTTTAAAAGCTACAATGCTGCCAAGTTTCATCTAAATCAGTCCAGTACTTTATGCGTGAAAGAAGAACAAACATCCATCCAAACTTTCGCATTTACCTCTATAATATTAGTAGGAAGAATGTATTTAAAAGAAAAAAATAAGTAATTATATTTCGTTGTCGGAATTCCATAGCACAAGTGCTTTAGCTACTTAACATGGGATGAAAGCAATGTAGGTGTTATAATATTTCTTTATGTAACTTTGTACTATAGCTATGGATATATTAGTTTTATCGGCCTTTACTTAGTTTGATAACTCTGAACACTTTCTGCTATTCGCTATGTTATTTTCACACAATTCAAGAAAATAACGGTTACTAATACATCGAATTAGCAATTATATATCGATTATGGTGATCTTAGTATGCCCCGTGACGAATTGAAAATCACCTTGTAAGTTCCATCTTCCACAATTGAAGCTTATGATCTAGGTATTAAGTACCAATATAGCTTGAACTTTCATTCATAATCCTTGGGAACCTCCCAGAACAAAGTACGAAAGTTCATAAGTGCATTTTACGGATATGAGCTGAGTGTTGCGTGTCGATTCTACTATAAAAATAATACCTCGGGTAATTTCGGTTCAATCACAAAGTTTTTATTTTTTTTGTCCTAATGGAGAGCTTGCCATTATGGGGATAGTAGCAGTGTCCGAATCCTACTGTCTTGAATTCCCTCCACTTCCTACAGCTGTGTTATGGGGCCATAGGACATACTTTTTATCCCGATACTGAATCAGTATTCTTGCGTCCTTTTCCATATTAGCCCCCCTAGCAAAGTGCTCCAAGAAGGTAATGACGAGACATACCATGCACTGTGATTGGTTGAAACAAGCTCAGTCGCACGATGTGTGACATAGCAGCCAATCACAGCGCGTTTTTGTTTTATGTCGTGTCTTTTTTGACGCGCGTTATAGGACTCACAGTTGACAGCTGACTTACCAGAGTTACGGTAAAACAAACCTTCAACCAAATCACTAACATCCTGCCCACGACTGACAAGTGGCACACTTAACTGTACCCGGAATAGTGAACAGGTGCATTTTGTCAAATGTTTTAGTAGATACCTAATTTGATGGTATCAGCCAACCCTTCAAAGGATTTTAGGCCGTATTGTACCCGTCCAAGTGTTGACTTTGCATTGTCAGTTTGATGGAGAGGATAAGGTCACGTCCCACAGTCACGTAGCAGCAAAGTGAGTTGTCGGGAATTAAAGTAAGTAATCAGAACCTCGTGCGATGCTTTTTTTTTCGACAACAAGCGAAAGAAATCTTTGAGTTCGTTGAAAAAGGTTTTTGTCTCGTGTATATTCGCTTCAGTGCACTCGTGAGACAAACAACCAACTTAAATTTATTAGATGAGTGAACTATTCAATCCAAAACTTAACTTCTGCTATGAAAATATAGTTGAAAAGTCGTCGAACAAATTAAATTGGCCAGGTGTGGTGTGGTCCCGGCGTATTATAAAAAGAAAAAAAAAGATGTTTACATTGAGACAGCCGGCATGGACTAGTGGTCCGGATATCTGCCTCTAGGACGACGGTCGCGGGTTCGATTCCCGCCACGGACATAATGTGATGAGCTGAGGCATTTGTTGTGTGCTTCTGGGTGTTTTATTTATCTATGTATGCATTTAAAAGTATTTATGTAAGTGTATCAGTCTCTGGCACCCATAGTACAGGGTATCCTGTTTGGGGTCAGGTGACCGTGTGTAAAAATGTCCCGGCGTATTTATTTATTGTGTTATGAATCACTTATGCCAAGAAACCGACTGCTCTATTATTTGCTGTCCCAATCTAATCCTGTACCTTAAACAGAATAAAATAACATACTAAATGAAATCACATTTCCATTTATTCCCAGATGGCCCTGTTCCTTTTTAGACAAAAAAATCTGAATTTTCCTTTACTGTGATTTTTATATTCAACTCTATAAAAAATAAAGTATTAATGAGTATTTCTTTCTAACTTTATAAGAATCCTTAATTGCGTATTATTGAGCATAATCTGCATGAAATGTCTTTTAATTTAGTTTAGTTTAAATAATTGCTAATACGGGATCTCCGTATCCGTCCTGAGTAGATACTAAAAATTAAATTCCTCCCTTTAAGCGGGAAAAGTAAAACCATTAGAAAGAACCGTAAGAATATAATACAAGCAGACACCCCGCGGCTTTATCCGCGAGTTTGTTACAGCTTGTGGTACAGTTTTTCATGTAAATAAATGTTTGTTAGTTGCCTAGTTGCCAAAAATGATTATTTAAATAACCATCATTGTAGCTTCCCGACGGTAAACATTTTTTATTTTTATCGGTATAGTATTATTAGGGATTATTCAATTCACACAGACCAACAAACAATCAATCTAGCGGACGTCCCGCGATTTCATTCACGTAGTTTCAGTATGTCATACAAACTATAGAACCCTCTATACGGCACTAAGTTCCACAGGAACGGGATAAAAAGCATCCTATGTTATTCTC
>SJJU01004462.1:0-20758 GCA_012932125.1 Conopomorpha cramerella | reverse complement strand
TTTCTTTTATATATATATGCTTGACAAAAAACCGTAGGCGATAGAAATACACGGCTGTACTAAATACCCTAAGGCTACTGTCTACACTCCTTAAAGAGAGAGATTTGTTCGTCATCAACGAAATTAAAGAAAATTTATCATTTCTATTGATCAGGGCCAGGCCCTGTATCATGAGGGCTGGAGGTAATACTGTTATCCTGTGCGACAGTGACAGTGTCATACTATTCATATAGCGCTATCCCTGTCCCGCAGCGAGA
This sequence comes from Conopomorpha cramerella, assembly GCA_012932125.1. Classification (NCBI taxonomy): domain Eukaryota; kingdom Metazoa; phylum Arthropoda; class Insecta; order Lepidoptera; family Gracillariidae; genus Conopomorpha; species Conopomorpha cramerella. The sequence continues at coordinate 20,501 of SJJU01004462.1, read as the reverse complement.
AGAGAACAATATTGCTATAAAACCTCATGGTACGGAGGCCTGGACTTTGTATCACGAAACCTATAATTTTGTTTTGCATTGACAATTTAAAATACATCATGACGTTAGACTTTACTTTATTTTTCGGCCCCGTTTTAATGCCGCAATGTACGTTTAATTGACATTATGAAGAAAAATGTATGTTTCTTGGTACGGGGGCTGGAACAAGTCCTGCAAATCACAGGAGCCAAACAAAATCAAAAGCAAATAAAACAGTATACCGCCTGTACATATCTACTGTGAATAAATAAAACCACCTGCCTTTCGACGCAAACTGAGCAAATTAAGGCAAAACTGCTTCGAATGAGGAAAAAAAAGCTGAGCGAAACCTCCCTCATAGTCTATTCAGGCTAATTAACGCTAATTTAGGCTAAATTAGATATAAGCTACCCTGTTAGTACACAGAGCAGAATAATAAAGGCAGTAGGAAAAACTTGGAAGAAGTCCATAAATTCTTTTTTTATTTTGTTATGGCTTAAACATGCGTGTTGCCTTTTGGATATGTGAAGGAATAATAAAAGGACAAAACACTGAGTAAGTGTCAATTGTCTGTTAATATTCAAGGGATTTTCCGTGTGATGACAGCGAATAGAACAAGTGTGTCAACACCCCAGTTGCTGGCGAGACAGTATTAAACACAACAACAATAATAAGGAAAGTAAAATGTAAACAAACAAACAAATATCTAATATTATCTAATATGAGATTAAAAGTATGAACCTTCAGAATGTGGAATGACTTGCCGGAGTCTGTGTTTCCTGCGCAGTACAGTCTGTAGGTCTTCAAGCCACTGGGGTAAATAGGTACCTAATGAACAAGTGTGCTCCATCGAAGAACACATCGCTGTTTAACATCAGACAGGATGGTGGTCAAACGCTTGTTAAAAAAATATGAGACAAGGAAAAAGGTTTTGAAAACCCGTTTCGGGATTCTACTTTAAAATTTAGTGGTTAATTCGCATTTTATCTCCTTTCGCACAATTCAAATGTTTCTAAAATGAAATTTAAATTGTAGCATCACAATAAACACTATTCTAGACAATCATTGAGTTCTTCGAATTTCATAGACTTTTATAAGGTATAAGGTAGTACCTATATCTAGTAGAGCTAAGATATTTCACAAAAATTTTACTGCAGTTATGCATAGAATAATAAAAATCAAATGTGACAGGGGGTGAGCCCATCGCCGTTACAGGGTGGTTCATACACCTTGTAGTGTGCGGGTTTCATCACGATGTTGTCCTTCACCGTACGAGCGTTGCGTTGCGTACATGGGCTCTGAAAAAGAGTCCCATTGGTACACGTCCAGTAGCCGGACTCAAACCCGCGACCTCCTGGTTGCAAGTCAAGTATCCGACCAACTGGACCACAGACCCATAGAATAATGTGAAATAATTATTTGATTCAGTGGTACTTCGAGTGTATGGAGTGCGAAGAACTTCATAAGTGTAGGTATAATAAACCTGCTACAAATTACACTCGATTTTAGAAATGTATCGAATGAGCTGGAAATGAAATGCGAATAATAATCTACTTAAACACATCAACAGTGTCTAGGGATCAAGAACATTTTTAGCCCTATAAAAGTCTAATTTATTTAAATCAAATCTAATCTTCCGGATTGGTTTCCTACCTAATTCCCCATGCCTGTATCAATGACTTATCACCACATTTTGAATAAATTATGAATGAATTCAGTTTTTGTAAAATATATTCTTGATTGCATTCTTCTAAATTGTACTTGATCCCTAGACAATTTTGAAGTGTGTAGTTTGTATTACCTGAAATATTGTTTGCATACTGCACCACCTCGTGATGTACTACGTAACGGTTTCAGATCTCGGAAATGTGTATTTTATTACTACGACGACGTGAATGCTAGATTTTATTGCAATCAGTAGAATGTCCAGTGAAATGTCTGTTTATCATATGAAATGTTTATTTTATGTTTCTCAATTAGTAATATAAAAAACAGCCATTGAAATGGATCATGTTCTTCGAAAAACATTTGCTTTGGATTGAAATAAAACATCTGTTTACCTTGAATTTCTCTATGAAATTTGCTGATATTACCTTTTTAAGTCTATCTCTCTTTTATTTCTGTTTTTATTTTTAATTATGTGTCTTGTGTGGCGAAATAAATATTTCATTCATTAATTCATCTCTTAAGCAGTAGATTTAACAATTACGTAGAATTTCTACTTAAATAAATAAATATTTTACAACAATGTTAACATGCCACTATGTCATATGCCACTATGACTACAGATTGTCTATTTCCATGACGTTGTTTGCGAAAACATTAGAAACGTTAGCAACCTTTTGTTTTTGTGACGTCACAGAAACGATGACATGCGTATAGGCCTCCGCTATCATTTACTTTCTCATATTTACATTATATTTCGCGGTCCGTAGTACTAAAATCACTAAACTTGATTATTTTTTTGTATTATTCCGATTTCTATCAACTATAGTGTCCCAGCGAATTTTCTATTATGGAACTGTTCAAGCAACTTTTCTTTCCATCTGTACGACTTGTAACAAAACAAAGTTGGTGTTTACGGCCAGCAATTTAACGACAGGTCCCGTACCACGAGGCCTTAATGTAATACTTTGCTTTGTGTAACAGTGACAGCGTTATACCAGTCGTCTAGCGCTATCCTTCTTACACAGCGACAATAATATTACTATGGGAGCTCATGGTACGGGGGCAGGGCCTGACTAAAACCTCGGCACTACAGTCCCGGGTGGCGGACACAAGTTACGATTACGTTACGAAGTTATGGTAATGCGAAACAAACGTTACCGCTAGACCGGGAATAGAAGAATACATAATGAAGTGTTTAAAAATGAAACATTGTTGATATTTGTTCCAATCACATTTTGTAACGCGAAAATCCCGCGTTAATCATCATAGGGACTTGGCTCTAAAAGTTGAGACCCAAGTTCCGTTCATCTTTTTATAGTTAACGTCAATCATATTGATTGTCTGAGTGTCCATTATTATTCTGGCCGGCTCGGACAAGGCTTTTTTTTTTGCCGGGTCACTATGCGACCTGCTGCGTAATTTTACATCTTTTATTTTATTATGTTTTAATGATGTGAAATCATCAAGAAATGTATTTATAATATTAGGTGAGTATTTCTGCGTCGGCTGTAGGTGAATTATAGTTATTTTTGTGATTCTTGTCGTTCCTTGTCGAACACATTTTTCTTGACGCCTACTTCCTTTGTTTCAGAATGCCATTTGGTTTATAGACAATTTCCTATGTTAAGCTGCCATATACGAGGATGGTAATGTTGGACTAAAACCTCCTCCGTGGTAAGTTTCTCCATGTAAAACAGCGTGCTATGCCACCATAAAAATTTAAGTGATAACCTTTTGTTTGTAAAACCATCTATCAACTGTTATTCTTTTAACCTTTCAGTTTTTACATAAGGGAACACCTGTCTAATGATGCAAGGCCTCTTTTCCCTACTTTGCCGACAAGGATGACGGCGTAAGGAGCCAGCTTTGTATCCTGACTCTTGGTTGTATTCCCGCTCTGTAAGCGGTAAGTTTCACTTTCATCTCTTGGTTGATGTAACCTTTTCTTTTTATCTGTGGACCGTTAGTAATATAAGCCTGTATGCTTATAGGGTTCCACGCACGGGCTAATCCTTATACGGGATATTCCACGCACGGGCTAATCCTTATGCGGGATATTCCACGCACGGGATAATTCTTATACGGGATATTCCACGTGAGGGACATTCCACGCCCAGGATAATCCTTATACGGGATATTCCACGCACGGGTTACTTAAGTGAGGGGCATCCCAGGACTTATCTCCCCTGATCACTGGTTGCTGCTCCTGATCTGCAGGCTACTCCTACAGGTTCCCCACACTCCCCTCTTTACACACACACACTTACTCTCTACAATGTAGATGTAATAACGTAGAATAATTAGATATATATATATTGGTGTTGTAACTTAACTTATATATTAATATAACTCACCAGGAACAAATAAATGAGTTGATACCCTCATTTGTCTTAAATTCTTTCTTGGGAAAGGGGAAGTTTGTTTGTCGGAAGCAGGGTGTGGTTTCCTTTCTTTTTATAAATGTATGCCCCTTGTTTGGGTATAGGCGCCCTTAACTGTACCACACTCTGTCTCTGCTCTCGGCGAGGTCACCCAAACGCCCTGATCCGTGCTGAGCTAGCGCAGGATGTCACAATTTGAATTGGGCTCACCCCCTGTCACGTTGGGTACTCTTGGTGAACCGTGGGTATTTGCTTTAGCAAGTGCCTCTGCCTACCCCTCTTTGGGATTAAAGGCGTGAAGTGTACATTTGAAAGAAAGAAGAGAAAGAATATTTAGGAGCGTCCGTAGTCCAGTTGGTCGGATACTTGACTTGTAACCGGGAGGTCGCGGGTTCGAGTCCGGCTACTGGACGTGTACCAATGGGACTCTTTTTCAGAGCCTATGTACGCAACGCAACGCTCGTACGGTGAAGGACAACATCGTGATGAAACCCGCACACCACAAGGTGTGGTGAACCCTATAACGGCGATGGGCTCACCCCCTGTCACGTTGGGTTAAATACGCTTGGTGAACCGTGGGCATTTGCTTATGTATATTTTTTGCGTGATGTTAGGCATCACGTAACCATACCAAACTTCTTCAATAAATGGATTCTATCCAACAATGATTTTTTTTTCCTAGCAGCTACTGACATTACAAAAGTCACACGCGGTTACAAAGTTTTCGTCTCAAATTAACTACTAAAACTTTATGTGTGTGAGGCTGCACGATCCAAAAAAAATTCCTACTCTCTTAACCTTTATATTATTTAGTAAAATAACAATTTTTCTTTAGTCAACTTTCATTCAAGGGCACCCCAGTGAAAAATCAGTTTCACAGACGACAACTACCTAACCACTGGTGCACGTTTAAGTAGATTAGTAATCTGCTTAAACAATGGTTGAAAAGGAAGAGCGAAAATTTGTAACTATTATATTCCACTAACGATCTGTTATCAACTCACACAATAAAAGATAAAGATTAACGAACTCAACCCACCGACGACGCAGTCCCTTTGTCCTAAAAGATTTCAGTTATAATAATGAAAACTCTATTGTCCTCCCGTAAATCCTTAAAGCTCCTCACGAAAATGAACTTTAAACACATCAGAAATAAAATTCATATTACCGAAATTGCGAATCGAAACCGGTGGTCCCCGAAAAAAGAAAATACTGAACTTTTTTTTTTTATTTTGAAATTTATTTGAATACGAAGTGGAGCTAGCTTTCTGTAATTAAGATTCTTCCGGTTTAAAGAATAACGTACAGTTAGTGGGTTAGTGGATAAAATCTTGAAAGTTTAAAGCCAGTTTAAGGCTAAATCTAATTTGCTCGGGAGTACTCGTAAAGGAGAAATGCGACTCGTGTATTTTAGACCGTCATACGAAGGAAAAGCGTAAAATTATATCATTGTTTTAATGGGAATATGTGCTCTATTACTAGGCTAACACAAAGTCTATGTGAACACGTCAGTAGAATTATTGTCCGCAAATACCGGTATATATCGATATAGCGGTATTTAAGGACAATAATTGTTAAAAGAAACTAAGGAATTATGTCTTTTTTTTGGATTCATGGCAGAAGTAGTTGGGTCGCAATATAATCTATATATATAAAACTGAAGTCATGTTCGTTAGTCTCGCTAAAACTCGAGAACGACTGGACCGATTTGGCTAACTTTGGTCTTGAATCACACGTGGAAGTGCAGAAAAGATTTAAACGGTGTATTTCTTCCAATTTACGGGGTACAAATGCGACTTGGCAAAACAAATGTTTGCCGGATTGCAACAACTAGTTGTTGTAACTCGTAACTAGTTGTTGTATGAATTCGTAAGAGTGAAGCATTAAATTAATAAATAAGTTAAGGTATTATACTCCAATCTAAAAGTTAGGTATTAGCTAATCTGGGATCAAAATAGAAGTGATATGGATCATCTAACTTGACTCAAAATCAAGCTGTTCATCAAATGTCATTTTCGGTGAAAACGACTACAGAAAGCGAACATACAACCATGCTATTGAAAGCCGACTAGCACAACTGCTAAACCACGAACGCTTTCACGAATCTCGAACGACAACATCACAGAATGTGACGGAAACATTTTGTGTACTATCTAATACTAGTCAGAGATTGTTGTAGGAACATTCCAGAGGAGCGTTGGAAGCTTCGCGAACAATAATGGCGGAGACAATAGCGTCACTTGCGGAGGTGAGAGTGGAGCGGTAACAATGTCAAGCCATTTCCTGATCACAACCTCTGCAGCATTGTGCGATTGTAGTTTATACTGTAGGTTCCCTAAGTAAAATACCTATAGTGTGACAGTAATCTTTTGGCGTGTGGATGAAAGGTTCGGCGCACAATTAACAGAAAATGAACGCTGTTTTGATAGATAATGCTCCATATTATTACATATTATGCATATAATTCAATAATAAACTATCGTAAAGGATTATAATAAAAGGTTGTTGACAATGTAATTTTATTGAAAATGTAAAATGTCTTATTTATTTTAATATTAATTTATTGACAAACTTCTATTTTTTTAATGAATAATATTGACATAATATTTGTACGTCACATAAGGCGAGATACATTGTGTATTTTAGATTTAACAGCAACTTGACATGTATTCAGGAATAAATGATTTGATTTAAAAAAAAACAGTACAAGCATAAAACAAACCAAATTAGAGAGAAATAGCATCGCCGCAAGGTTGCGAGCTGTCTTCTATCGGGTGCATTTCGGAGAGTGTGCTACGAATTGCATAACCTAATACCCCCATCGCGTTTTAACAATAGGACAACCAGGAGAACGGCAAAACGTCATCCATACCAGGTGGATTTACCATTCACACGAACCAAACGGTTTGCGTCTAATTTCATAGTGCGAACCGCCAGGATGTGGGATGACTTGCCGGAGTCTGTGTTTCCTGCGCAGTACAGTCTGAAGGTCTTCAAGTTGCGGGTGAATAGGTATCTAATGAACAAGTGTGCTCCATCGTAGGCCACATCGCTGCTTAACATCACGCATAATGGTGGTCAAACGCTTGTTCACAGTAATAAAAAAAAGAAAAAAAATAAAATGAAGTAGTAAAAAGTACAATAATGTAGAACGATACATTTTCAGCACCCACGCACATCGTTGTCCAAACTTAAGTAATATTCTAAGGAGCCGTAGTTTTAATGATTTTTTTGCAATTTAAATTGAGGAATTTTCAGGGCCCTTGTCTCTGTTAAGTATGAAGTATAGCTGAGTTTGAACCTATAATCTGTATCAATTAGATTTGGGGGACCGAGAGCGACGAAAATTAAAAAAATCCAGATGAAAACCAGATTCTTCCAGAAACTTCTTTCACCGCGTGCATTTTGGAGAGTATCAACAACGCCGTCCATATCAGATGGGCATTCAATTTAAGATTTTTTTGCCAAAAAACAACTAACCATCCACAGTAGTAGCATAGTAGTAGCGAAGCTAGGGGGTAAGCCGGTAGTACAAGACAAGCCTATGCCAGGCACATTAAAATATATTTTCAAGGAAATTAAGTAGCGTAGGGACTCATTATAGCTCAAATAAGTAAGACAAATAAAAAATTAAATAAGCACTGGTCAAGCGCCTATTTTTCACTACCGGCTTACCTCCTAGCTTCGCCACTAGTCCATAGTATACCTAGAAGCAATAAATATAAATTGGCACTGTAGCCAACAAATTGTAAAATGTATGAATTAGAACGCAGAAAGCGCTTTCTCTCGTACTTGCTACCAGCTAAAGCAAAATTACACGAGCCTCATTTTCGTTACTTTGAAAATAAATTCGTCTCCCACGCCTCCTATTTCACGAAACTTTCCGAGCATAATTTTGTATTTGAAACGGGCAAAAATCTTTGTAGCCGAACTCGCTTAAGTTGAGAATTTAGAATGATTCAAGAATGGAACGGGTCATACTCTCGTCTCAATATACGTATACATTTCTGCCGTCGTCTCTGTTGGTCTTTGTCTATTAATTTGAAAATAAGAGGAACCTATATCTACACACATCAAAAGTGTCTAGGGATCAAGAACATTTTTAGCTCAAAAAAAAAATCTAATTTATTTGAATCAAATCTAATCTTCTGGATTGGTCTCCTACCGAATTCGCCATGCCTGTATCAATGACTTATCAATCACCATAATTTGAATAAAATGAATGAATTCAGTTTTAGTAAAATATATTCTTGATTGCAATCTTCTAAAATGTACTTGATCCCTAGACACTTTTGATGTGTGTATATACCGACATGGAATGGTACGCTGAAATACTTGGTAAAGCAACATACATCAAAAACTAATGGGGATAGAAGTTTATGATTTTGCAGAAAAGTTCCATTGATACGTAGGTGTATCATAAGGATACTCTTTCATGTGGTCATTTAAAGTTTCCGTGGAAACAAAGGATATTCTGAAAAAACAAAGCAAGTTACAACCCAAATTATTGGACATTGGAGTTGAAAAGCTTCGTACATCTTGTCATAAGCTTGAAGCGAAAGGGGTATGTCAGGACCGTGACAAATGGAGATCTGTAGTCTCTGCCTACCCCCTGGGAGACAGGCGTGAAGTGTATGTATGTATGTATGTACGTATATTACATCTCTTATAGATACCAATGACTATAAGCTGTTGTGAATTTGAAGTATGTACCACAAATAGTTTAGTTTTAATATCCAAAACTAACTTATATCTTCTCTCCTGAACATGTTCCGTTTTGTAGATCCGACTTTCTTAATAGGGAACATCGAAGTGATAAGTAGAGAACCTATCTAAAGCTTGTTATTTTCTGAATTTTGAATTAGCTTTGAATGTTTCATTCACCTAGAATGTTGTGTTGAACACACAGTCCTGTTTCACACGTGTTTTTTGTATTTGTGTATTGTTTGTTGTGCAGACTCTTGGTGTACCAAATATAAAAAATAAGCACAAATCTATTGCCTATTCCTGCAATCAGAAGGTTCAAGATTGACTGTACTTGGCATGTACCATCGATCTAATTTAAACAAGTTTAAATGATATAATAAAGAGAAGTTTGTGGCCTAGTGGTAAGGTGCTTAGATATGCACTCGGAGGTTGTGGGTTTGAATGCTGATGCTTTTTCAGCTACGCTACCCTCATACGGTGAAGAATATCATCATAATGAAAACCACCAAACTATAAGGTGTGTGAAATATGTGTGTATTTTTACGAGATACTCTCGTTTAAAAGCTGCTCTAAAACGTAAAAGTTAACATCGAGTGAAATCTGGAAGAATCTAGTACACGTTTCACGTCACAAAGTCCGAGTCTGACCCAAAGTTATTTTGCATTTGTCACCGCTGAAAGTACTCCGCTCTGCCAGTTAACCATAATTAATCTGTTTCGTAGTTTGACGAAGGGCCGAGAGAGTAAATTGTAACATTAAATATGAGTCAGTGGATTGAATAATTTCGTTTCGTTGTGATAATCTTTCGCCCTTTGTTGGGTATAAATTAAACTTTTCTGTTGGCTTTAGCTAAACGACTTCATAGTAATGGCTTCATAAATTCGATATTGAACCTCTGTTTTTAACTGTGAGATTAAAAGTTCACGCAGAATCTAGTAGGATCGAGACGAGAATGTGCTTCGGTAATTATTTTTTAAGCATAATGATTTATGCTAAGGTCCAGTTGGTCAGATACTTCAGACTTGTAACTGGGAGGTCGCAGGTTCGAGCCAGGCTACTGGACGTGTACCAATGGGACTCTTTATCAGAGCCTATGTACGCAACGCAACGCTCGTACGGTGAAGGACAACATCGTGATGAAACCCGCACACCACAAGGTGTGTGTGAACCCTATAACGGCTATGGACTCACCGCCTGTCACGTTGGGTTAAATACGCTTGGTGAACCATGAGCATTTACTTTAGCAAGTGACTGTGTCTATCCCGCTTTGGGATTAAAAGGCGTGAAGTGGGTAAAAGGTGTTTATTCTGCATTTCTTGATCAAACAACTTTATAAAAACCACTTGACGAAATTCAAAGAGTTAAAGGCGATACAATGCCACGTAGTTTTTTTAGTACTTACTTTTATGAAGGCGCTCAAAATTTATACTGAACTGTAAATTATTAACTAGGTGGAGATCACAAACGATCAGCAATGGTCGACTACTAGCAATACTGGGCATAACAAGGCCCTGTAGAGACTCACAACAACAAAAAAAAAGCTACATAGCTTGGATGCATGTGATGAGCTCGCAGATGTATTTTGCGATGCGATGCAATTTCGCGATGGTGTACCCAAAGATCGTATTTATCATCATCATTTTAAATTCGTTTACTATCATCATCATCATAACATCATCAGCCACATAACGTCCACTGCTGGACGAGGGCCTCCCCCAACGAGATCCATCATTTGGGGTGAAATGCCAGTAATCGCCAGGCGGGTTGGCGATCGCAGTGGTGTTGTGGTTTAACTCACAGAGAGCGCTGCTGCCCGTCCTCTGGAGAGTTCCCTCGGTCGCCTCTTACGACCCCCATGACGGGAAAAGTTAGGCTGTGATGGTGACACATGTATTCTATTCGCCGTCACCACACGGCTTACTATGCTCAGATCATTTAATACCATCTCACAAATTAACCAAAATCGAAACGGTTACCCATCCATTAAATCGCGGTCCCTAATTCTAAACTTTAGGTGATGATCAGCATCGATGCACCGTAAAAATAAATTCCACTCGTTCCTTATCGTCTATTATTAATCTAATAGACTCATCAATATTGGGATTGAGTCCAGAGGTTCCTGTTCATGAATTGATGGGGAGCCATCCGTTATCCCTTTAATATCATTATGCTACATCTCATCACAGATTTTTACTGTAAACACCTAAAATGGACCTTCTATTATTAATGGCCACGGGGCACAAAGAAAATTGACATGATTTATTCATACAGCGAGTGATTGATCTAGCAAATGGCGAAGTCATGTTATCCAATACGCTTTAACTGGCTATGTCTGCCAGTTTCACTATTTTTTTAGGCTTTCATTTATATAAGAGTCTCGGGATAGTTTTGGATGCATAAAATTAGTACTCGTTGTTATTATTACAATACCTAGTATAAAAAAATATTTTACAACAACACACACATTGCCTTCATCCCATGTTAAATAGCTAATGCACTTGTATTATGGAAATCAGACAACGAAATATATTTACTTAAATACATTTTTTCATTTAAATATATACGTATATAAATAAAACACCCAGACACATAAAACAAGTGCTTAAAAGCTCATCACCTAAGCCCCTGTCAGCGGTGGGACTCGAACCCACGAACCTACGGAGCAGAGGCAGACGTGCTGACTACACCAACGGGCCCGTCAAATAGTAATAAAATAAATATTTTTTTTAATGAAACGCGCAAAGACATTATAACTCAATAATTATTGTTCACCGGGTATATAGGAGCGAATATGAAAGACAAGCTCGAGCTTACCTATTTTACTCGACGTTTCGACGCAGTTGCATGCGACGTGGTCACGAGTGGGTTCGAGCTTGTCTTTGATTATATTCGCGCATATATACCCGATGAACAATATTGAGTTAGTAATAAAATAGTTGGTGTATATATGTACACTTCACGCCTTTTAATCCCAAGCGGGGTAGGCAGAGGCATTTGCTTAGCAAGTGTCCACGTTTCACCACGCGTACTTAACCCAACGTGACAGGGGTCAGCCCATCGCCGTTATAGGGTTCACACACCTTGTGGTGTGCGGGTTTCATCACGATGTTGTCCTTCACCGTACGAGTGTTACGATGCGTACATAGGCTCTGAAAAACAGTCCCATTGGTACACGTCCAGTAGCCGGACTCGAACCCGCGACCTCCCGATTGCAAATCAAGTGTTCGACCAACTGGACCACATATGCTCTGGTAATGTAGGTACTTACTTATAATATACCTGACAATTAATGATAAGTCTAGCAACGTTTCTAACACCATTGCTCGGGGTTCTTTTACACGCAGTATGCAAATGCGGAACCCGCTGTGTCTGAATCATTCTTGCCAGATTTTTACTAAGAAGGGAACGTACTCGTATGTATGTCTCTTTCTAATATTTATTTATGATAATCAGGGGACTGGTTTTCGGAGTGAGATTTGAACCGTTATCGTAATAACGAGAGAAATATATTTTCATATAAGAAACTTGGTCTTAATGAGAAATGTTCATATATTCAGATTCCAGAACAGGAAATTACTACGTCAACTTATCAAATTTCATTCCCGTTGGTTTTAGAAGAAGAAATAAAATTAATTTATTCTCGCAACATAAACATCTTGAGCATCCAAACAGTTGGAGTAATAACTACATTTAATTTGGTAGGTAACAAATTGAAAAAAAAAAATACGAATTTAAATAATGATTTACAAGACCTTAAAAAAAAAAGAAAAAAATACACTTCACGCTTTTTAATCCCAAAGCGGGGTAGGCAGAGGCACTTGCTAAAGCAAATGCCCTCGGTTCACCAAGCGTATTTAAAACCCAACGTGACGGGGTGAGCCCATCGCCGTTATAGGGTTCACACACCTTGTGGTGTGCGGGTTTCATCACGATGTTGTCCTTCACCGTACAAGCGATGCGTTGCGTACATAGGCTCTGAAAAAGAGTCCCATTGGTACATGTCCAGTAGCCGGACTCGAGCCCGCGACCTCACGGTTACAAGTCAAGTATCCGACCAACTGGACCACAGACGCTCTCTACAAGACCTAACTACAAACAAATTAAAAAAAATATATTGATTAGAGTGTAAGGTGCTCATTATCCATATCGCGAGAAAAGGCCGCGTCTCATGCCTACGCGGTGCACGCCCTCAGCGCGGGGAGCGCGGAGGTCGGACACTTCACGCAGGCCCTGGTTTTCGTTCGCCGCCGTTTTCATTGTATTGTATGCAATGAAAACGGCGGCGACTTCTTTCACTTATAACTTATCACTTTGTTGTCAAAATTAGTGCTAGTTCCATGCTATGTTACTTGCAACTTGGCCTATTCTTAACACCTTATTCAGCTAAATTAAGGGTCTTTGCGATTCTAAGGTAATGGTCACTACATTTCGGGGTTTACGCACGTGTGTAAATGGATTAAGCAAAATTCTCAAGATGAAAAGTACGCGTATGAACACACCAGAGTATAGGAATGACATTTGCACAATCGCGAATCCAGAATAACTGCAGCGCTTTGAATTGAAATATCTTAGAAATTGAAAATTTCATAACGGCGTAGTGCTTTCATATGAAAACCCAGTTTATAATAAAATACGAACGAAGTATTGGCGTAGCAGATATCTTGTGATCGTGGCTTGTTGGGTATTTCCTTTTGGCACATGTCCATTTTTGAATTTGGATTCTGCTGGAAACGGATGCAGATAACATTGTTTTCGGTGAAATTTATACTGCCTTTATTAAAGAGTCATAGTGCGTAATATAAAACACTAGACTCTGATAATTTTATGAAAATGGTATTAAAATAATAAGTATTAAAAAAACATCACCTCTGCGTTTTAGTTATCAACAGGATAATTCTACTATATTTACCATCTCTGTATCTCTCCCCATCCCATCTGAGTATCTGATACTCTGGGAGTGTTAAAACCAAGGTCAACCACTGACACGTAGACTGATTAGATACCCGTGGGACTAACCTTCCGTTTTGGATCCCACAAAGTAATTAAAATAAATATAAAATATGCATTGCATTCCTTGATCCCTACTCTAAGTTCTGGAAGGCAGTCATTACACGCAGAATTTGAAAACAAAATTTTGTTGGAGATTTGAATTATTAACGTCTATCAAAGCCAATAAATTCGGATCCCTCTATCGGTCAAAGACAAGAGAAAAACTATCTAACGTCATATACAGAACCATCCACAATATTCCCGGACCAATCTTGATTTTTTTTCCCTTACTCAAACCTGCTTAGTATGCGGCAACATGCTTCAGCAAGTCGAACTGATTCTTGGACAAGTATTGCATCGGACGGCCTACGTTTGGTCCGTAGCTAGTGTTCGGTTCTACTCGGGAATGTTCGTGTGCACTCGGGCACAGGGGTCCGTCGCGGATCACTGTTGCCCACTAGTTGTTTCTCTGGCATAACGACCATAGCGTGATTGGATTAGAAATCGGCCCTCGGTGATTGAAACGCGCAACATATGTTGTTCTGCGCGGTCTAACAGGAAACTCGATCACGGGTGTAATTCAACCGACGGACGGACGGAAAGATTTTTATCGTTAATATTTAGGTGGGTATTCGTAACAAACCGAAATTGGACCGGAGTATTGTTGATTGAGGCGCAGTGAATTGATTGCTGACTGTATAATAAGTTAATTTGAATAAAATATTGATACCGTTTACGAAAAAAATGGTTCCACTTATGTATTTTTTTCACGACGTTTTCTGCACAACATGTATCAAGTATCTTTATTGCATTCCAAGTGTACAGAGGATCTTACATTTAGGCAATAAGTCACAACAAGGAAGTCTTTTACAGATATTGCAATAATAGTAAATTAAACTTATGAACTAATATTTCTTAATATATTTTTAAATCTTAGGCTAGAACTACTTTATTTTTAAGTAAAAGAAAGGTACTCCTTAATGGAATAAAAGCATGCATTAGTGAGAAAATCTCTCAATTTCTTCTTAAATTTACTTTCTTTTCCTCACGAATGTGTTGTGGTAACTTATTATATATCTTAACTGCCATGAAGTACGGACTACAGTTAAGCATTTTAATTTTAGAGCCAGAGAGAGATTATCATCATCATCTTCAGCCCATTCTTGGCCACTGCTGGACAAATGCCTCTCCAATTGCACGCCACTGTGATCTGTATTCGGCTTCTCACATCCAGTTTCCGTCAGCCATCATGAGCATATCATCAGTGCACCTTGCCTGAGAGCGTCCTACACTCCGTTTGCCGAGACGCGGTCACCACTCGAAAACTCATTTGCCCCAACAGTAATCGGTTCTACTACTTCTGCAAGTATCTAAGAGCACAAAAACTACGCAGCCATTTGCGGGAACTATTTGAGCCGGCGGATTTCCACTTGTCAAATCCTATTTCAAGAGAAGTAATGAAATTCTCAACTTTTAAATCTCACAGAAGTTGAATATTCGAGACTGACGTGATGTTTCAATGCAGTGTGCAATGTTGAGTATATTATTATGAAAATACGTACATTGATGCATGAATCCTGTATTGACTCAAATACTACGTTCTATACTAGCGCACCAATCAGTACAATAATTGTTTTGGCGAAGACGATTACAATTGCATCGTAATTGTTTCACAGTTAAATCAATAATATAGATGGTTAATCACCTCTCTTGATCTACGAACGTTCTATCTGATATGTGGATCCTATCACGATGTGCTCTATCAATAGTTGTACAATTCGAAATGAAATGATTATTTTGATATAAACATTAGTAACAATTTTATTTAAAACTAGCTGTCCCGGCAAACATTTGTTTTGCCAAAATAAGTCGCCTTTGTACCCCGTGTATTGGATGAAATACACCTTTTAAACCTTCCCTAGACTTCCCTATGTAATTCAAGACCAAAATTATCCAAATCGGTCCAGCCGTTCTCCAGTTTTAGCGAGACTAACGAACAGCAATTCATTTTTATATATAAAGATTTCGGAATAGCGAAAATATTTTTACTTACGCAAATATTTGTTGGAATTGGACAGAACATCAGAATTACAAGGATTACATTAAGCACACTAAGGAGGTAAGAATGTCAATATGCTTTAGTTACAAGCTGATGGCTCATATCCAGCTTGAACCTAAATCTCCTAATCCTAGTCGGCTTCTACAACATGCTAGGAAGAAAGGAAGCTGAAGCATTCTATTTACATTCCAGATAGCTTACAAGAGCACCATGGAATTCTCACATCAGTATGTGATTCCGAGATCAGCATGAATTTCCAAGATCAGAAATATTTTTTAGCAAAATTTAAATTATTGTCAATGCACAAAATACCTGTAGGTAATGCTGCTCAGAGAAAAAACAATCTTTGGCATTTCCCAGAAACGCATTACTGGCAAACTCCTGACAAGGAAATGTTGACGTAAGAATTTCCCGAATACGGAATCAACAAGCTGTGAGTCGAAAAGCAAATGGACGAAACCAGCGGAGCTCTTGTTACAAAAAGCACTTTGATATAATTAATAAATCTGCTCTCCATGTTCTTTTTGTTTAAAGAAAATTAAAAACACAAGATTTTTTAACGTTTTTCAGAACATTTTAATTTCTTAAAATTACCGTAATGTTATTCTTTTAAAATTAATTGTTTCGTTTTAATAAATTAGAGGTTAAAAAGTTCTTCATCACAATAGCAAAAAATCAACCAAAACAACCATAACATTTTCCTTTAGAAAATTAATTAGTCAACTTAGAAACGGTTCGTCTCGCTCTGATCTTTTCCGAGTGAAGAAGACAAAGTGTAGTACTTTTGAACACCGAATGAACTTTCTGAGTGTTTTCAAACATAAGCCTAAGCCTAAAGGCCAACAAGCTCAGAATTAATTTGATCCTGTGTTGTTTGCCAACAAAAAGTTGAGTAACCCGGAAATCTGTTAAGAAATTACTATATAATCTGTCAATTTACGATTTGGCAGTACGCCAAAGTAAACTTTTCCATTAAGACCATGAATTAGATGATATTTGAGCTGATGAATTCCCTGATCCTTGAGAATTGGAGACAGCCAATTCTGTGAAAGTTTTTAGATAAATAAACACAGGTACAGCCAGCGTGCCGAGTGAGGAACAGAGGAAGAGCCAGGACAGCTAAACATTTTTTTTGGACCTTTGAATAGCACGTTTTTCATAGATAAACTGTTTAACTCGATGAAGTCAGCATTTATGAAAAAACCGGTAGGGTTACGATGATTATGTCTTAGACTATACAGATGCAAAGTGGTTCACTCCAGTCCAATTATTAGCTCCAATGTAAGCCCTATTAGCCCCATTGTTAAAAAAAAGGCTAAACGCTCCCAGGTCGTATGAAAAATAACGCTACCCAAGTGTCAGATTCGTCTTTTTTTCAACCAAATAAAACAATACATTGATATTTTTTTTAAACTATGCCAGTAGGTCTCTGGTAGCAATATTTTTCATACGACCTGAGAGTGTTTAGCCGTTTCTTTACAATGGGGCTAATATGGGGCATACATTTGTAGTAGTAGACGATAATTCATTGATACAGGCATGGGGAATCAAGTAGGAGACCAATCCAGAAGATTAGATTTGATTTAAATAAATTAGATTTTTCTTAAAGCTAAAAATGTTCTTGATCCCTAGACACTTTTGATGTGTGTATGTTTTGATGTATGTAATATGAAATGTCACTCAGTGGACAAGTATGGGCTGATGATGAAGATGGTGGTGATGATGATGATGTAATATCTTAGTATACAATAAAGTGTTCATTCATTCAATCAACTGAGTCTTTGTTCTTACCAATTCCAATTGTCGTTCTAAAAGCGATATATTCTAAGAGGGATCATGACTATTTTGGCCATGATCCCAACCCTCCCAGGGATTAAAGACTAAAGAGAGAGTTATTCTCATACATACAATAATCTAGGTATATTTTATACGGTTTGCTTCCAGATAAGATGCTAATATTATTCCAGGGCTGAATATTATTCCGCGGCCAGTGCCGCCCTGGACTCTTCAGGGTGTTCCGGAGGCGCCGACTCATCGCGCGGAGAAGTCACCGGGGGGGTTTTTGGTTGATTCACCAACTAATGCAGAGAATCCGAAGGGATTCTCCCACTGTCAAAAAAAGAGACTAAACTTCTTGGGTTTATTTTACCAGTTCTGTTTTTAGAACCCTGAATAACGGTGTTTTAAACGATGTTATTCGGCTCGTCAATAATGGTATTTTTAATACGGCTACAATGCAGGGAAATGAAAAAGAAAATCAACTCCATACAATACAGACAATTTTTTCTAGGGAGTTGACATTTTGTATGGGAATGGATTTTTTTTTCATTCTCGCCACAATAAAAGTTATTCATATTGACGAACCCAACAACGTTTCTAAAACCATTGCTTGGGATGCTTTTACACGGCTTGTATGTATGTAATACAACTGTGCCCTGAAGTTTGTTTGATTTTCATTCTCCCTATGAATTTCAGGGTTGGTGTCACCACATCATATTTCGTCAAAATCCTTTCAGCAGTTTTCCTGCGGGGTAGACCAAGTGCTCCAATACTGAGGTTTTGAAATAAATTTCTTCGCGGTAGAGGTTCTTTAGAAAGAAAGAAAAAGCATTTATTCGTCCAACACAGATTGAGCACCCAGTTATAAAAGCTTATCAAATTATGACGTTGGATAGCACAGTAAATGACATACGGTAACAAAAGAAACACAGTGGGTGTCTGAACTTGATACTCTGAACGGGGAGCGCGTCTCGGCAAACGAAGTGTAAGACGCCCTCAGGCAAGGTGGACTGATGATATACGCAAGATGGCTGGCAGAAGCTGGATGCGAGAAGCCGAAGACAGATAACAGTGGTTTGCAATTGGAGAGGCATATGTCCAGCAGTGGACAAATATAGGCTGATGATGATGATGATTCTGAACTTAATTTTAGCATGGTTATTATTATGTTAATAGAAACTATCAAATTTGTCCGTCCAATGGGGAATTTTCTTTGACGTTTTTCTGACAGATTTTCGGGCGGAGAACTGTCATTACTGTCAAACTTTGTTTGGAAAGTATAGTAGTATAATAATACATACTTTCCAAACTTTCAGACAGTTTCATACTTTCCGAACTTTGGGAAGTATGAAACTATCATTACTGTCAAACTTTGTTTGGAAGTATACTAATATAATCCAATCAAAAAATTCAAAACTTTTATTGTATTATTAAAATTAGAATTAAGTTGAATTGTACTTACTAACCCTATGGACCATGGTGGTATGAAATAAAAATCTTTCAATTTGAAAGTATTTCAATGGAAAGTATGACAGTAATGACAGTTCTCCGTACGTAAAAACGTCAACGAAAATTCCCCATTGAAAATTAAATGAGTATACATACACAAAGGATATTCAAAGAAAATTAAAGGCGTGAAGTGTATTTTTTTTTTCAAAGAAAATTTCAAATATCGAACAGAACAAAAAGTCGCCAAGTCTTCGAAAAAGAGCAGCTGGAACATTTACAGCGTCCTCTCGCTGGTTTCTTAGCAATTTTGTAGCAGATTCAGACTTCCAGTTTGTCTTCCGGATTCGACTTCCATTGATTTTTTAAGCTAGAGGGTTCCGTCCTCTTGTTTGTTCTCGTTAGTGCTTTCTTTGCTATTCTTGTTTTTTTTTTCAACCGACTTTTAAAATAAAAGGTTATTAAGAACCTGACAAACTTAGGACAACAATTGCATACAATTTTATTAATTCTTGTTTTCCGATTATTCTGCAATTTTTCATAATTTTTTATTAGAAGAATATCAAAGAAGAGCGTAAAATAAGGAATCCGTATTTTTTTTTCAATTTAATAGTAGGTTTTATTCATTGGCTGATCCTAAAATAGCGAGGTATGACGTCATTGTTGCTTTGTGCAAGAGAATTGATGTCATAATGCTATTAATAAAAACTAACAATGTTACCTACTGCTTTTCATGTCAAAGTGACATTTGTTGATGCTCTTGGTGTTCACGTTCGTTCGTTGCTAATTACAATGTTGTATACAATTTAATTGCATTGCAATTTAACTACTTGACTGTACCAAAAACATTTCCAAAAAATATTCATAATCTTTTTTCTCCCACACCGTATCCCACACTGATGAGTCGAAGCAACACATTTCCTTTCGCCATTCATTTCTGTCATTCGTCATCTCTGCAGTTACACCTTTCACGCACATGTCATTTTTCACACAGTTTAATAATGGGGAAACAAGTTTTTCAAACTCCAAAAGTTTCTTATCTAGATGTCGCTAGTAGGTCCAGACGGACTTCTGTCAGTTATATTTAAGTACGTTTTTTATTATTTGGGTGATTTATTTAGACTTCAGACAATTTTGTAACAATATGTCGACAAACATTAAAAAAAAATTACTGTCGCCCTCAATACGGACTGCTTGAAGGTAGTAATTTCGTTGACATTTGTCCCCCTCATACCGCTAGCGCCATCTGTCATAACTAAGAGAAACAGAGGCTCTGAAAATTCCCCATTCTAAATAAATAATTATTAAGCATACAATAACTAATAAAAAAAAGAACCGACTTCAACCAGTAGAATTTGACATATATGTGGTTTTCTCTTGACTTGTAACCGGGAGGTCCCGGGTTCGAGTCCGGCTACTGGACGTGTACCAATAGGACTCTTTTTCAGAGCCTA
>SJJU01004461.1:0-37088 GCA_012932125.1 Conopomorpha cramerella | reverse complement strand
CTCTTGTGGAACCGTGGGTGTCCTCGGCTGTTATAAATCAATCAACTCTCATCCTTTAGACCGGTACTTAATTAATGAAATTGAGCTCTGGTGACGCCGGTTTTTGTACAGGTGATATAAACGATTTATTAATTCCTACAAACTACAATTTAAGAGTGGGGTATTCCCAAATACTATGTTAGACGGGATAGGTCGCAGGTGGCTGGTCGCCTCGTTACGGGCTTGTTGCATCACGTGTATATTGATTAGCGGAGATCTTCGTGACGTCATACTCTAGTCACAATATCCTCCGTGTTTTAATTATTTAGCTAATAGGTACATATGTACGGTTACGTTTACAATTACGTTTATATATTACGATTTCCACACCTAAAACAAATAGGTACGTTGCGATTATACCGCAATGTGATCCTATATAGTGTTCAACTGCGCTTACCTTTTACTAACTTTTCCGAGTACAGCAACTGCTGGGGCGTATTGTAAAACTTGTTTTTCCAATATACAGGGTGTAATCGTTAAATGTGGTCAATTTCGTATATATAACAGATATCAGAAAACTTCCAACTGATATCGAAAGTACGTTACCCAGTGAGCAAACTTACATTATAATATTTCTTAAATAGATGAAGTAATGTTAAAAATATAAAAAAATAAGTTAAAACACTCCATCAATAAGGTAGTTTGGAGTGCAGGACGTCCAGGCAAGGTGGACTGATCATATGCGCAAGATGTCTGGCAGAAGCTAGATACGAGACGACGAAAACATATCACAGTGGCGCGTAATTGGAGAGGCATATGTCCAGCAGTGGACAATTATGGGCTGATCATGATGATGATGTATACGTACAAATAACGAATCTCAAACATTTTTATTTCTTACGACACCCGACTTTCTTTGAGGCTGTAAGTCGCCATACTAAATATATCGGAGTGTTTTAACTTAGTATTTTGACATACATACATACACTTCACGCCTGTCTCCCAGAGGGGTAGGCAGAGACTACAGCTCTCCATTTGTCACGGTCCAGACATACCCCTTTCGCTTCATCTACATTCATACATCTTTTCATATATGACCTCCGGTTTCGAGTACTTTTCACGCCACCTTCGGACAGGACATCACCAATGTGGTCTGTATATGTCCTTCTGGGGTGACCTCTACTCACCCGGCCCATTACATCACCCATATAAATCTCTTTGTCAATCGACTTTCATCCATTCTCTCTATACCATATAGTATTTTTAATATTACTTCATCTATTTAAAAACGTTTTAAATGTTATTTTACTCATTGGCTAATGCACTTTCGGTATTAGTTGTTAGTTTTGTAATATCTGGTATATTGATGGAATAATCGCTCGCGCAAAATATACTATAGTGCAATCTATCTCTTGAAAGCAATGTCCCTATATGCACAGGAAGGCAACAATGTGTACGACGTGTTTTTCGCATTTAATTCTCTCTACATAGGGATTTCCTTCCTCTCACGCCAGCAATGAACAATACGTGTTTACAAACACTTGAAAAATATTGCGTACAATACAACAATAATCTTAGCGGCAGACCATTGTTATAGTCCCGTGCTAAATATATATATTTTTATCGTCTGTTTTTATAAGAAGAATCGTAAGCGATGGGGACACGGTATTTTGTTGTTGTTTTTCTTTAGATACACCACTTACTAACCGTATATTTCCACTAAACATGCACAGGAACCCAGGTTTGACATGGGTCTAATGATTTGACTAGTTGCTCGTGAAATACTGTATAATCAGCGTACTTGAATGTGTGTAAAAGATGTTTTCTTTTGAATGTTTGGCAGTAGAAACTTTCAGTTATAATACAGCGGCACCGCTAAGTTTCATACTTTTGACGTTTATGTCACACTTTTAATCCCAAAGAGAGATAGGCAGCGGCACTTGCTGAGCAATTTCCACGGTTATTTCAATGCAAACAATACTCTTCGTTTTTGCACACCTTGTGTGTATACAGTTCATTAAATATTATTTTTAAGAAAAACATCGCATACCAGGTAAATTGTACACCTGAGCTCAAACTAGGATATGCTGCATAATGGGTACCACTGATATACTTACATACCTAAATACTTTTAGATAAATAAATCACCAAGACGCACACGAAACGAATACATAATGTGCTGCACGAAGAGATACATTTCAAGGCTAAAAGTGACCTTAGTAACGTAATAAAAACATTTGGTTCCAAAAATAATTTTACAGAATCTAAAAGGTTTCTTTTTTACTAAGAATGAGCCTCCCTAATATTAGCGAATCTTTGTGGCACAAGATGTGTGGGCGACATCAAAACATTTTTGTTACTTGACATCGTAATGATGTTTTATTTCGTATTTTAAGTAAAAGTAAGCAAATGTTGTCAGTAAATATACCCACACTCAGGTATACAATTATGCTTTAGAAGCTAAAACGAAAATAATCTATTTATACTTGGTTGACTTAAAACTTAAATATTCGCTACACGCGTGATCAAAAATTCAGAATCGCACGTAATATTGTTCGTGTAGAGCTAGCTAAGTAAAAGAAATAGCTTTTTAAAGGCAATAAAATATCCAAAAAGAAAGTCGTACACTATAGTTATCGTGTATTCAACATTAGTACTTTCAGGATTACACAATTTGTTGAAGTTTTATAATATTATTTATTTTACGCAGATTTTTTGCACACAAGTGTCGACCAGTATGTCATATATTTTGAGAACATTTGACAAGCTTCACCTTCACTGTCAGTGTATAGCGCTATTCTAACTTATAAATAAAACTCTGTAAACCCCGTCGTAAAAACAAACTTATACAACGTGTAACTTATTCAATATTCGCTATTTTCTATAATTTATCAAAACAAGTGTGGGAGTTAACAATGTACAGCTTTTACTCTCAAAAGAAGTTAGACGTACAGACACCACGCTTAACCTTATCGGGGACGTATCCCGTACGACAAAACACGGTACATTTTTTTATACTGCTTAAAACAATCTTGTTTGGTAAGGCACTATGTTAAGTCGAGTGTCAACGAATGTGTTACAAGAGTAGTGTCCCATACAATTTACTCTGAGCGTATTGCCGCCGAGGCGTTTTATGGGCGCTGATAAAATTACAACTTTAACACCGAGTCGTAAAGCTGCGAACAACTTACGGCCTAGCGGCGGTGTCCCAGAGGCACTTTATTGTACGTGTCGCATCGTTAATGCCTTCAATGTCACAACAAATGGATAAAACTAGAACTCTGCCGTTAAGGATATTAGAATCCTTTTTACCATCGGATTCTTTATCTACGGTTGTGTCCCATAGGATTGTCGATATTTTGTTTCTCAGTGAGTGCCTTCGTAACACTCTACTAGCGTTACCGTGTTCTCTCGCCTACGTATCTTAACAGCTGATCTCAGAATCGGCGGTTTATTACCGATACATTATTTTGTCGCTTATAGTTAATCCAATTCTAAAACATAGCGGCATACATTGCCGCACATAATTTTAAATACACGTCTAATTATCTCTCAATAAGTAAAATAAGCTAACTAAAATGATTTTTTTTTAAATTTGCATACTGTTTGAAAAAAGAAACATACATTTCTTATACAAAAAATTACTGTCTAACTTTTTATATATTGAATTATTTTTTTATCTGACTCGGATTTTTTGCTCTCTAGTATTCAATGCAGAGAATCAAGGAAACAACTTATGAAATCTTAACTACCCATTTATAAAATAATAAGTTTTAACAAAAGTAAATCACAATGTGGGTTAAACCCCGCTTTGGATTAAAAGGCGTGAAGTGTATTTTTTTATATTTCACAATCAGTGGATACGCTTTCGCAAAGTTCCTTGCTCTACTACCTACATACATACATACATGTGTAGGTAAATATCTGAGACTGAAATAGCAAAAGCCAAGTACATATAATCGTGTTCACCTCCGTAGCAATCAGACTCGTATTAATTCGAACATCTTCTAACCAATGGCCTAGAAATAGGGTCCGATCAGATCAACCCAGTTATACAAATGACTAGGTAATTAGGTTTTCTAATTATCTATTATATGTACTGTATAAATAGTTGTTAATAATATACTTGTTAAGGGTTACCCTAGACAACTGGTGGATAAATTTAAAGAAAACAGAACCGACTTCAACCATCAAAGTTTGACAGTTATGTGGGCCAAACAAGAGGCATCTGCGTTAAAATAAAAACAGAATCACCCAAATCGGTTCACCAAAAGTACCCACGAATTGAGAACATCCTCATTTTTGAAGTTGGTTAAAAAATTGTATTGTCAAGTATTGTTAATGTATAAAGGTAATGTCTGATAGATCCATTTCAGCGAAAAGTTACTGATACGGGATGATATCTCCCGGGTTTTCTTCTAGTAAGTACTAATATACTATTAGCATTTTAAAACCAGAAGATTGCATATCCTTGTATACCATATCGATGTATGCTATCTTTAAAACTAGGAAACTGATTTTGATACGGTTTTTTGTAGTTTTGTTTTGCAATCAAGTTATTGAGTAATGAGTTATTTTTAATGAAGATTTGTATGCATAAGACATACTTATAATAGCAGAAAAATACTATTAATAATTATTAATAGTATTTCTCTAGTATTATAATTCCTTTGGAGAAATCAACGTTTGCCGGATCTGCTAGTTTATTAAATACTTATGGTTAAAAGAGATCTGTTGTAAATATACATTACTTCATAATTCTAACTACTACAGATTAACCCGCTCCGTGTTATTCCTATATTATAAGCTATATTATTGTAAAGTTTCATCCATATCCATTTTTGCGTCAAATAACATATGTAATACATTTTTCGGATAAAACAAAGATAAACGTCCACTATATCCACACACCATGAAACTTCAGCAACAGCTTAAGCAGTTTTAAAATGTTACCTGCTTGTAAAATATAGTGACAATCGAAACTGCGTTATCGAAATAGTTATGAAATTAAGTCAGTAATCTTGGCCCTTAGGTTTCTTAATTTGGCACTTTTAATTCACGATTTTCATACGCAAACCCTGAATTGTTATGTTTGATATTAGTAATTAGATAAGCAAGAGTTTAGATACGGTAAGGTGTATCACACTAACATTATAAAGACGTAAGTTTATTAGTAAGTTTTTTTGTTACTTTTTCACGTCTTAACGGCTGGAGCGATCAAATTTGGTAACGAGTTATCCGACACCCTGAATTAACAGGTAGGCGTTTATCTCGAAATTCCGGCGGAAACGGGACGAATCGCGCGAAACTGGGGGGAATAACGTTACTACAATGACACAAAGTGCTTAGACGTACTGCTACCTACGTGACCTAGCATTGTTGGAGACGCTATTACGGAAGATGCAAATAGAATCGTTACGCAGAAGTGTTATTGGTAACCCGGTCACGCCTGCGCCGGCCACTAACGGGCCGTTGAAATTGCGCCGGGTTTTTAAGCCATTTCAAAAGGGGAGGTTTCAATTTGACAGTGTATATGCTTTCTTTTTTGTTCGCGAATAACTTTGTCGTTTATGAACCGATTTTCATGAATATTTTTTTGTTTGAAAGACATTTTGAAGGTAGTTCCATGATACGAAATTCAGAGTTTGATGACAGACGGACCATTCCTACCAAAAACATTTCATGTCAAAGGTTGCCAAGACATACAAAAGACTACTTTTCCAAAAAGTTTTCAGATCTCGTGTAGTACCACGCCACTAACTCTAGGTATTTATTTACACACAAATCTTGGACAATAACTAAGTCTTGGCCGTTACAATAATATGTTCGTACATTACGTAGAACATCTGAAGCGAACTTACCACGAAGTTATTGTGGAGCAGGTAGCTATAATCAGGAGGGTTGAATCAAAGGTATACAAATTCCCATTACAAACAACTTACGTTTGTATAATGTTATAGTTATAATTAATTGCGTGATGCGTGCCCCTGGCCAGTCTTGGCGGGGGCACTGCCGTGATAATCGAGGATTAGATTAAAAAATAGTATGGGCGGTAAATTATTTAATGTACCTACAAAACATCCCTCCCCTCCTCTCATCAAAGTTCCCAAATACAATTAGTTTATTAATATATTAATTATAATTACAATACATTTTGTTGTAAATATTGGATAAAATTTACAACAAAATATATTATTTACTATAATTTTCTGAGCTAGAAAAAGTTGGTCCGGATCATTACCCCGAAGTCAGCCTGTATAAGATACAATTTATCCCAATATTCCTTCGGGAACATAACATGATTAACACCGCGTGGCACAACTATTCTACATCAATAATGAATAATATTATAAGGAGGAAAGAGTTGTTTGGATGTTTGTAACGGATCAACTCAAAAAATACTGGACAGATTTCGATAATTCTTCTTTGAAGCTACACTATCCCCGGGTCATGTAGGCTATATTGTATCCCGAAATTCTTACGGAATAGAAAACCACCACGTGGTACAAGCTAGGATATTATGTAGTTCAGGGGACAGACAAGGCGTAATAGTATTTGTAAAATGGTAATATCTTTATTTAATTTAGGTAACCCTGTCTTCCAAATTGTAAGGTAGAAATAAGAAATTTCATTTGCTACGATCATGACATTACCGATTCTGCTTATTTTACATTACCTAATGAACTATTCATGTATGTAAGTCGGTTTAGGCAAAGCCACGCTCATAGTAGAGAACCTTCTAGAAAAGTGTAAGGTGTTGCCAATAAGATATCTAGGGAACAATAATTAGAAGTATTCACTTTCCCTCGTATACATAAAGTTAGGAAAGCTCTAGTGCGCTGTTAGTAAAAGTCTCATTACCTAGTCAAATGTACGCCAAACACGGACAAACCAATCTAAGTTGATTTTTTTTTTACATTGTGGAATCCTCATGGACACCCCGCCGCCATGGGGACAGCGAACGAGATAGTGTCGGACTCTTACCGACTAAACCCCCACGATGACCTCTCTGTCGCAAGCAGGGCGGGTCCTGGGAGTACCCGAAGGACTGTCGGACCCCGGCTCAGGGCAGACAGTGGTCTGACTGCCTGGCGGCAGTTACCAGGTCATAGGGTAACTACCGCCCTTCTCGGGGCCGTCCAAACAGGTGCCCACGACCCCAAGGACCCCTTATAGGACGCCTTTTACGCCAGGCAGGGGATACCGTAGTCCTATTCTTTTCTATACGCCCGGAACTACAGGGCTGGCGGCTAGACGGTCACAACCCAACCTCCCCGCCGGCGTCGGACCTCGTGACTCTCGCGGACCTCGTGGGGTCCGACATCTTCCTCCCTTCCGGCCGCAGAGGATAGGGAGCGCAGCGCACCGCAATACTGACACTCCTCTTCCCCTGCGGCCCCTCGCTACTATTTGAATGTATTTCTATTAATATTAGTATGCTAAATGAAATGTTCGTTTATATTATAATACAGAAATATTAAAACACAAATACCACTCACTCACTCTTCTCATTCTTCAACGCGTGAATTTTGGTAGGTATGTACCAATTATTACTTCAATTTTGTTTGAGGAGCTGAAACAAAGCAGATGAAATCGTTAGTGATCCTTAATGCAGAAAAGATTTTATTTTCGTAGACGAACAAGGTTGTTCCATGCTACCTAATTACCCGTATTATTGTAGTCTCTAGAAAGCCTCACACAAGGTGCATTGTGTTCGTACAATGCAAAACAAAACAATTAATTTTCTTCCTGTTTCCCTCTTTACATTCCGGGAGGAAATGAAATGTTTCGTTATTCTTCAACACTTTACGATGACAATCACACTTTCCACTGCAACATTTTTACTTGAAGCTATTGTACGCCACACAAACAGTCTCGTGCTGCTGTGCGACGTAAAAATAATGATACTCCACTCTTTCCAATAGAAATATGTAGGTAATGTAAGATATGTACAAGGAAAAAAGAAAGAAGGCATATCAAAAAATCGAATCGGGTATTGCTAATATCACTTTTTGTGAAAATGCTATTACTAAAGTCCTTAATTCCATCAAAGTACTCCAAAATGCCTATTCGTGTACCGCGTGTCGTTCTTACTTAAAGGCTCACAATCACACAACATGCTCAAAATGCATTAAAATAAAACCTATACGAATTCTCTATAAAACTTCTATGATTAAAGTTTCAATGCAATGCGGCCCAACACAATTCCCAGTCAATTAATAAGTCAAATGACATTCTAACAGTTCGCCTCTTTTTCCGCAGCTCTATTGGAGCCGAGAATGGCGGCGATAATATCAAAGCTAAGCGGCAAGATCACCTCGTCGACTCCGCCGCCGGCGCCGCCACCGCTCGAGCCTAACCCGATCATGGAGTTCTTTGAAGTGGGCAGGGAGAGCAGCACCGCCGGCCCCGAGCTGGTGTGGCGAGTCCATGACGCTTACCGCAGGAGCGATGGCAAGGTACGTGTCAGACATCAACAACCTCTGATCCCTATTTCATAAACGAGACAATTTTCTACTAGACTACTTACCATTTTCCTTTACAACGAAAATTGTCACGTTTTTTGGAATAAGGCCCTGGGCGTCATGAAGTGGCTAGGAAAGGTAAGTCGACAATTTGACTAATTATAAAAAAGGTGCTGAACGTAAATAAATGCTCAAAGAAAGTGCATAATATACTTGTGACTGTAGGTAGTCTTAGTATAACAGCGTCTCTTCCTCCACTTTTTGCGAGCCGATCAGCGTGTCACGGATTCAGCCAGTCTGTTTCATTCAACATCGCCTGCTGTAAAACGTCTGCAGCGCCTACGGCCAGTGCATTTTTTTCAATTATTATTGTACGACAAAAAAAACTATGAATATACGCAGCTTGGAACTTGACGACAACATGGTGTCATCGGAAAATCATTGCTATATCGCTCTCGTTGCCGATTGCATAAAATAGTATTATTTTCATATTCCTTTAATTAAGAGTTGTTGCTTTATTGTTGAAGTTTTTGTAGAAATCAATTTTGTAGTCGTAATTATGCGGTCAATTATGTATCATTTTCCTCTTTTAATGATACGTGCAATCAAATTCAGCTACCACCAGAGCAATATTGTATTATACATACACATATATAAAACTACATGTGAGTATTCATATAATAAATTATATACCTGCTAGTGGCACGATTACATACTCAGGAGTACAAAACAGGTCTTGCGCATTGTGGCTACATACATTATACTTCGCTTATTTTACAAAAATATACCAAATATTGTATACGCTTGTTAGTATAGATAGCTTTATACACTCTTTTCTATTTCTGAATATTCTGTACACTTCAAATAATAATACTTTGATGTTTTTACTATCTAACGTACTATGTAAAGATAGTTGAAGAGTAGCAATCTATAAATTAATAAATAAGTAAATTAATTCCATATTTTCATTAATAACTAGCGGACAGAAACTATGAATCCTTTCCAAACTATGAATAGGAAATTCTCCTGATTTCGTGTTAATATTCTTTTCAAATTTTTTTTCATAAGAAACTTCTCCGGCCATTAATAAGCACAACAAAAAAAGAACTAGAAAAATTGGTACAGCTACACAACAAAAAAAATTGCGATTCATTTTTATAATATCTATATTTAGGTATAACCCAAATTCATTAACCTTTTTTAGCTGTTTCTGTACCCCTGAGTGTATAATATTGTCCACCGACCCTTTTTGTTACCAGCAATGGAAATAGAATATGAAGAATCAACAAAGGTAAGTCACTGTCAGTACTTCGCCAACAGTGTGTGAAAGCACGTAGAAGTTCACGTCAATTATCATCAAAGGTATAAATATTTGGTGGTTTGGTGTATAAATGTTTTTCAAACAGTATCTACATGTACAGATTACATTTTAGTATAAACGCTATAAGGTAATAATCTTAAAGCGGGGTAGGCAGAAGTGCTTACTAAGCAAATGTCCACAGTTCACCAGGCGTATTTATAATCTAAAGTGATGGGGCGGGTAGGCCCATCGCCATTATAGGTTTGCCTATGTATTTGGGTTTTATCACGATAAGCATTGTCTAGCGTACGTAGACTCTGACTAGTAAACTAACAAATAACCGCCTAAAAAACTGAAAGCATTAAATAAAATCCAAATAACGAGAAGAGACGACTTGTTTTCCGTCGGTTAAAAGCAGATGACATAAATACTAGTAGGTATAGCCGGTCTCGAGCCCACTTCCTTACAATCGGGATTCCAAAAGTACCTAACAACTAAAATAATTATGAAACAAAGTATTGCCTACCTACATAATATTAACCTACATACCCAGGCATAGGTAGGTACATTGAATGCAACAAAAATACGCTTGTTTGTTGACGAAGAGGTGGATATTGCCAGCTACACTCAAAAGTTTGCTTGATTTTATAAGTTCCAATTGACGTGGCGACGCGGTTGTGGGAAGCTAAGAAGGGGGCGACGTCAACATTACTTACTTGGCTCGAATAACTTAGTTATAGATAGTTCAGATGTACTGCCTCCGCCGTCGGTGCTCGTAAAATGTACACAGACATACGCATGCATGTGTGTCCCTGAAGTAAAGACAACACGTCGTATGTATGCAAGTACAAGTTATTTATACAAGACCGTTCACAGTTATTTTACCTCTGAATGTTAAAGCCGCGGCTGGCGTACATATTGACATCTGTCAAAGGTAAAATAACTGAACGATCTGTAGCAGGAAGCCGCGGCTGTCATACACATATACGTATTGACGTTTGTCAAAGGTAAAATAACTGTTAACGATCTGTACTCGACGTCATCTAAGAAGCAAATTCTGATAGTTCGATTGACATGTCTAGACCTAAAGACCAATAGAATGTTCAACGCTGGGATACATTGTCCGCGCCATACTTTTGGTTGGCTTCCTAAAACATGGTCATGGGCATTCTCAATGCGTCAGAATTTTCTTCTTGTATTATGACCCCGACTGCAGACCGTTCACAGTTATTTTACCTCTGGCTGTTATATTGTATGATGATACTATAAAGTAACTGTGAACGGTCCGTATACACATAATGAAGTTTAGTCATTTGATTATATTGCTCTCAAATCGTAATAGGCACTTGAATTTCATTGAAAACACACGTCACAGTTGCTTATTAGATATTCATAATTGACTAGGTATGTAAGTATATCTGTCAAAGTTACTTTTAATGAAATTCGCTCGTATTTGACTCTTCGTTTGATGTTAAATGCTTCTGTACTGTGACTAGCGAAAGCAGAAAATCATTCTGGAAGCTACTTGTGTTTTACATTGTTTCCGGTATTATTTTTCTTCTGTTTAGCGTAGAGTAGAGCTAATGAAAAACCATTGGGCAGATCAACTGTTAGATGGTTTCAAGCCCGAGATCAGTTCAGTCGGCTTAATGACTGTCGCGAGAGTAGCCGGGGTCTGCAGCTCAACGTGCGGTACGAAGCACGAAAACACTCAGTATTCACTCCCTGTCATCTTATAAGTTAACTAGCTGTCCCGGAAATCATTTGTTTTGCCATAATAAGTTGCCTTTGTACACCGTGTGTTGGGAGAAATACAAATGGTAGATGCAAAAAAAAAGTATCCGATTCTCAGACCTACTCAATACGCATATAAAATTTGGTAAAAATCGGTAAAAGCCGACATGGAAATTTTATATATTAGAAGATGTTAATAATTTGCAATCAAATAAAAAATCAATTTAACACAGTCAAAATGGCGTGGAAGAAATCGGGTATGTGGAAGTTTACCGCACGGGGTCACTAGTAGGCACATTACACTTTTCAATTAGTACAAACTCGCCATCATTAAGAACAACCAAGAGCAAAAGAATTCCCAAACGTCGTTAATGTGTGCAACCGACGTGTAGCAATCAAGCGCGGCTGAACACCCGCCAAAGATCAGTGTGTTTTCCTCCACAAGAGCACAAATACCCAGTGTTTGACAACCACATTTCAGGGCCGAAACGTGGTGGCTACGTCGTCGCCATCGCCAGTCAAAGTCTAGCGGCCTAACCGCTACATCGATTACGAATTGACCCGCAGACATGGATATCTCTTTCTTTCCTAACTACCTAACTATTTATAAACAACTCATTTGTCTTCCAGTAGGTAATCAATACAGCAATTAACAAGAGTAAAAGCTCCCCTAGACAACTAACTGGTATATACAGGTCTGTACTAATTTACCTACTTGAGAAATCTGTAATTACCTAGCAAGAGAAGAAGAGATACTGAAGAAGTTAATTAGTAAAAGATAATGTATTAGGAATATCTTGTTACTGCAGAATTAATGGAATCCGTTAATTCCTAAAGCGTAGTTTTGTAATTAGCAGAAACTAGTAAGAAATGTAAAGAATACTACACTTCGCCCTTGACCTTCCAATCACTTTTCAAGAATTTCAATATTACGATTTTTGCTAGCGTAACATTTTTCACTTGATATAATACCTACCATTGAAGTAGGATAATGCGCCCCGCATTATTTCATACTGTCGTGGATACGCATTTAAATGAAATAATGCTACTTGAAGGCGATAGTCAGTGGTTTATGTGGTCAAAAGGTGCGGGCGCGGCCTAGAGG
This sequence comes from Conopomorpha cramerella, assembly GCA_012932125.1. NCBI lineage: Eukaryota > Metazoa > Arthropoda > Insecta > Lepidoptera > Gracillariidae > Conopomorpha > Conopomorpha cramerella. The sequence continues at coordinate 24,505 of SJJU01004461.1, read as the reverse complement.
GGTCGCCTCTTCCGGTACATTCCGACGAATAATCACCACTCCTTAATTGTCCCGGAAGTTGGCAGAAACCGTGAATATTTTCTCTTCCTTTTTTTTTCAATTGAGTGAAAAATCATAATACAAATGTTCAGGTCTACTTCAACCATTTTTTGTCAGCTATTCTTTTTTTTAAATTTACTCTCATTGTAATAATAGGTAGCGAATAATTGAAGATATATAACAGATCAGAGTTATTTCTTGGTTTAATTCTACTATATGGAGTACTTTTTTGGTATCATTTCAAGATTTCGTTTACAAACTGTCTTTTGTGTATTAAAATAGATTTCTTTTTTATATTCATCGCTCGCTCTAGTGCTTTTTTATTTTTGGTCCTTTGAACAAAAGATAAAATAGAGTTTTTGTAACCCTTTGAAGGTCATACGCATATTTAGGTTTATTTTAGTCAATGATTTTAACATGCTCAGCTTTCACCGAAAGAATAACGAACGATAACATCAAGTAACTCCGCGCATCAAGAATTTTGTTTTAAATCTATAAACATACGCGAAGTTGCCTTGTAGGATACGTAAATTACAAACATTTTTATCATGGAATCAGACTATTATATTAGGTATTTGAAATAAATGAGAATATTGAGATAAATGGCCCATTGAGTTGCACGATCACTCAAAACATCATAAAAAATAACATTATCTTTTACTTTATATGATCGCTGAACCCTGTAAAATAAAATAATGTTCATCGTATTTCACTATTATACTTCACTTCAATAACAAATAAACAAAACGATTGAAAGTTTTGTTATTGCAGCTCGTAGCGTTGAAGCTCTAAAAAATTACAGTTAAAAAAAGTACAACGACAATCATGTTTTTTAAGCAATCAACTTGAACCGAGCGCAGGCACAAAGTTTAATTATCTTCAGCGATAACTAATTTGAATAATGTTTCGAACGGAGAATGTAAATTGCGGTTCGGAATACAACGGGCCCATTGGAATTGTCCTTGTGTCGATAAACAAACTAGTGGAGCTTGCAACATATTGATGTGCTGAGAAAATTGCATCCATTTCCGGCGGCCTTCGTACAGAAGGGTTTAGATGTGAGTGCGGTGGCCAAGATTAACTGACAGCGGTTAATGTTTGCGTGTAACGGGCTCTATCTCAGTGCAGGTGAACGCGATGAGGCAACTACTTGCAGAGCATTCAAACCTACACAAGACCAAGACAAAATATAGATTACTCTGGCCTCGAGGAACAGGTCCGCACAAATGTTTATCGCTACCCTTATACAGTCGCCCACTTCAACAATGCAATAAACAAAAAATATGTCGGTTAATATAACTTTAAAGTTACAGGCCGCCGTTGGATCCCTTTGAAAGCATTATAGTAACGGGAGATAAGAATGCAATTTCGTCGTACAGTTTTCTGGGGCTGCATAAAGCCATTTTGAAAACAAAGACCCAAGCACAATGAACGTTATTTTTCTGCAACTACATAATACAATGTGCTTACTTTAAATAAAGTAATTCACGTATGAAAGTTACACTTGTAGTAAACAAAATGTTTATTTTTTCTTTTTGTTTTGCAACGTTTCGTGATTAGTATCCAACAGGGAAGTTGCCAAGGAGGTCCTGGTGCTGTTTTTTTAATTATAGAATCCAATCTGACAGTCGACTGAAAACAGCCAAAAAACTTTTTTACTTTATCTCATTATTCTTGTCGTACCAAAATCATGACAAGATTAATTTTTAAAGCGAGAATTTATTAAAATTTTGACATGTACAATGTATAGAACTCAAAAAAGCCCTTTAAATATGTTGTTGTCTGTGGAAATAGGTATAGCATACTGTGTCTTAGCCGAGCTTACCCGAGCACCTGCCTAATATAGAGACACGAATCCGATCATTGTATGTACTAAATGCGGAGTATTGTGTTGACGGAACAAAGCAAAGATCGATCGATTCTGACAAACGCGAGGCGTGCGCCGAGACGTAGTCCGTAGTGGCTTAATAAGTCCTTAAGATCTAGATGCAACGTATCGACAGCTGTTGTACCAAAGCCTAGTGCCTTACACTTGAGCTTTGTGAACCGACAGGGTAAATAGGTAATTGTGAAATATGCAGAAATGTTTCAATATAAATTCATTTGTAAGTGCCAAAAGAACGCGACAATTAATTGACATGAACCTATACAAATGATTATTTACAAAAAGGTGAGCCTGATAGAGTACTGTAGAAGCTAAGCACAATAAAATAACGTGTATCTTCTGCAATTGAAATAGTTTACTCTTAAATTTTGTGTGTTCTTTACTTATTTAGTTAATTTGATATAATCGACGTGATAATACTTGTAGTAAATGCACCTTCACGTAGGACCAAATAGCGCACACGTTCGCGTCACTTTGTGACGAAATATTAGGTTTTTGGGATGGCTATCTAAATTTTCAGACACAGAATTATTTTCTTAAAGAAAAGGAACGTGCACGCGTCTTTCCGGCATGTAACCTACATCGTGATACCATCTCTCCTCTCTGAACATAGACAAGGGTTGTTGTTCTAAATCATTTCTCTGTCGAAGTAATCCTTTCTTTGAAGATACAAGCGCTTTAGTTCTTACCCCGTTACGTTCCGCAATACGGGGACTAGTTAAGCCATTCGGAACGAGTTATATTTCATTGTTGTCGGTTTCTGAACATTTTAATACCGTATTCGTTATAAATTAAATAAAACTCTGAAACTCGATTCCAAACTGGATTCAGTGATTGAAACCGATTTATCGAAATTATGCATGTCATGGCATTATCCGTGGTGCGGTGACACCTTCGTGATGGAAACCACTTTTTCGAGCCTGTAAGTGTTGGTGGTTTTTACCTGGATAGGTCAGAGACCTTTAGGTTGAAAAGTCTGATTTGTTGCTTTACGTACTTAGCAGTTTGACCTTACAAGTTTGACCACTAAAGTACCTCTATGTTTAGTATGGTGGTCAATATTGGATCATTTATTGATCGTGTTAACCACAAAATTCTAGCGGCAACTACAGTACAGTCATGAGAAATTGTTCAGAATCTGTCCCCCTAGCAGTGCGCTCCACGAAAGAATGAACATTGACATAATTCTCATTAGTACATATGTGCGACTGGTGCTAGGTGTGACCCAGCGACCATTCGGTCACTAGTCAGACACTGTACAAAGAAAAAATATCTGCTGCTAAACATTAATTTGAAAATATTGAGCACGACATATTAAAAATAACTTCCGTCGCACAGTGCCTGCAGCCGCTTTGTAAAAAAAAATATGTGGACAAATAGACAAAGAACAATAGAATTCCGCTTATACAAAGGACACACGAATAACTGCCGACGCCTCCCTTTATGACTCTTCGATCATATATTGCGGAATAAGCGAGAGGTAGTCCGTTGTGATAAACTCCTTGTCTCGCCTTGTGTGTTTTTGTTTTGTTCATTTAAATTGAATACAATGGATACTGTTGGAGCGATTTGAAGAAAAAATCATAGGAACTATATACCATCCCCGGGTGACACAGTTTATTTTTTTAGTAGCCTTCTATCAAAGTTCTAATAGTGTAACGAAATGTGCAAAAAACCACTGAACATAAGAGAATGAATCGCGGGCCGTGTATTTATTTACATAAATGATTGTACCTCTAATTTAAAAGCGTTCGCACTTGTAACGAAACATGCATTAAATTCCTTCTATTTGCATTACCAGTCCAGCTTACTTGTCAAAGGACTAACCCGGGCATATAACCGGGAATGGGAGATTACTTAGGCCGGAACTGGACATGACATCACTTCCCGTCACAGCAAATAGTGCGTCACTAACTGGTAAACAGCCGAACTAATTCTCAGTAAGTTCGTGTTGGTTTTTTAATAAATAGTTTTTGCACTTATTAGCCACAAGGGACGTGTCGTGCGTATTTGAGGAGCTCATTATAAAATAAATTACACTGGAAATATATATTTTTATGTTACTTGATAAAAGGTTTTGTCAACTACTTGAGATTTTTTAAAATGACATAGAGAGTTGTTTCTGTTTTCCGAAAGGTTCAAAGTAGTAGTATAGTTCTTCTTCTAACGGCGAAAGGCTCATCCTCTGTCACGTTCGGTTAAATATATTTGTATTTAATGTAGGTAATAGGTTTTTTAATGGAAACTCCGGGACTAATTCCAAACACTCGATAATTCAATTGACGACAGAATATACAGACGACAAAGAAATGATCAGATCAGTTCTGGCTAGGTGCATTGCATCTGTTCACGTGCAGATGACCTGGGGCCTAAATCTACTGTGCTCTAGCAGTTGCATCGCTCTGGCGTCGTGGCGGAAAACGATGTGCATTGCTGATTTCGTTACTTTCATTTCACTGTTGTCCGTAGTGAAACAGCGATGTTGGACTTCGAAGCCGGCTGCACTAGACGTGTACCAATGTGTATCGTACTCCACGTAATGCCCGTTTGGTGAAAGGAAACATTGTGATGAAAGCCATATTAAATGCTTTTGATGAAACGTTCATATGGTTATCAAGTGCCTCTGCCGACACACACGGCTATCAGGTTTAAAAGGCTTGAAGTGTAATTTTTTAAAAGGTTTTATTTTACTCGCAATGTATGTACATGTATATGTCGGGTCAAGTCTTGTAACACAATTTTGAATCAAATGTCAATGAATGATTGAGCTGATTTTTTTGTATGCACGTTCAGTTCAGATGACACTGAGTGGATAACTAACCATGTGACGTTTACTAAATTCAACATGGCGGTACTGGCAAGATGGCGGACAACAATATTTAATGCATCTATGCAAAAGGAAATCATATGAAAGGGCTTACCAAACAAATTGAGCTCGTACAATTAAGTGACGTTTCTCACAATCCTGGATGTTTTTTTTCAATCTTTTTATAAAAAAAATGTTGCTTTGAAAATACTTTTTTTCTTTTAATTTATTTCACAATAATATTACTGCGTTGAAAACGTTTGAATGTATTAAAAATACTTCAATAAGATAAATCGTCAATACAGTGTTTTGTGTTTTTACTTCATCCCATGCTTATATTTTACTCCTTCAAATGAAATAATAATAAAATAAAGCTCTTTGAAATTGAGTTGCATTTTGTAACTGAGCAGATCGTTGCATTCGTGCGAGTAAGTTCAGAAAATGTGAGGATCTCTTTGGGGCTCCGGCGTCCGCACAGACACAGAAGCGGCGCTCGTTCAAATATGTACATCTGAAAAATGAAATCCTTTGGGATAAACTGTGAGTTTGGATGGCTCGATAAAGTTCATCTGTGCATATTGTGAACTAAACGTTGATATATTTAGCCCCGATTTTTATGGTGATGTTGTAAAACTGCTCTTTAAGTTGGCTATAATTTGTTTGACTTACAACTTTCTAATAAGTTCCTGAAGATGTCGCGGTTGAGTTTTCAGTTTTTTTATCTGCCTTGGAGTGAAATACTGGGCGTTATTGCTTATTAAGTGGGAATAAGACTAGAAACATCTTATAATTTGTGATAGACGCTCGCGGTGCTCATTCCGAAAATGTCTACATTTATTTATTCTACTTAATTAGATCGTTTCCGTCTCCCTCAAATGAGTGGAAAATACATTATCAAGATAGTACTATACCTAAAACCATTATATAGTTATACTCAGAAAAACTAGTTTTATTTCTTCAAAATAGATTATTTTGTAAACCGATTTTTGGTAAGTAAAAAGTTACCACTTGTATTCTCAGAACCCTACAAAGGGGAATCTTGTAAGATAGTTTAAAAGTTTTATACATACATACATACACTTCACGCAACATACATGTCTCCCAGAGGGGTAGGCAGAGACTACAGATCTCCATTTTTCACGGTCCTGACATACCCCTTTCGCTTCATCTACATTCATACATCTTTTCATTCATGACCTCCTCCATAGTTTTATACTACCTATAAATTGCATACTGTAAAATCCTAACGAGCAAACAAGACACTACACGTACATTCTGAGCTAATTACCTCAAGATGTGTTTACTAATTTGAACAACGAGATAAGATGACATGTCCCTTGCGGGCAAGTTGTAGTTCAATAGCTAAACACAGTTCACGCCTATATCCCAGAGCGGTAGACAGATCTTTTTTACGGTCCTGGCATACCTCTTCCGATTCTATAGAAATTCAGTAGCGGTTTTAATTTATTTACGAAATGTACTTTAACTGTAATTTGGTGCGTACTGCCATCGAGCTACATTTACAGCAGCAGAATTGGTCCGTCTATTTCATTACTTTACGTGTGTAATTCTACTAAATGACAGTTTACATAAGAAAGAGCGTTCCTGAGCATTCCCCGCTCAACTTACTGGTTCGAAGACGCAGGCGGTTTACCCTTGGGAGTCAGAAGCCCCGCCGGCGACGCAAAGACCTCCAATGCCGCCAAAATTGGTCCAAGAGCAATAAGCTTTAAAGCAATTCAAAGTTCTGTCAGTGCTTTCACTGCATAAACATATGTTAATATCAGATTATTGTTAAGTAATTATACCAATTTTTTTTTCGATTAATTATATTAACTGTTTAATTAATTAATTCAGCCTGTCTAAGGATTGTAATGTTGCACTTCCGTTTGATTTATTTAGCAATGAATATATTTTTGTAAAGTACACGTTGTTTCCAGTTGTAGCAAAGAATGGCTTCTTTCAGCTTCGATCGGGTATAACTGGTTGAAAAATGTTTAATTTCACCGGAGCGAGGTTATGATAAAAGCAGCTTCTGTATTTTGTGGTACATATTTTTGTAAGCATCACAGAGTTTCACTGTCCAGTCTCAGAATTAATTTCATGTTTCGACAGTAAAATTCTTATAGTATTTTTTTTGTAAAATACCGAAGGTAGATTCTCAGAAAATGTAAGAGAAAAATGTTTCTACCATTAGTGCTACCCATTTGCTTTACTACTGTTTCATATATTTTTCTTTTTTTCTCCATTTTGTACATGCACACATCTGTACTGTTTCACCTTTTACACGAAGGCAATACGAGTTCCTTTCTAACTACCATACATTAAAGACTTCAAAGTGCACGTAAATATTGTTACTCTGAATATCCTGTACAAATGTTACAATGTCGTTTTTGAGTAAACGGCATGAAAAAAAAATCATCAGTGACAGTTGTCGCGGAATCGCCAAGCGTAATTCGTCATTCTAAAGTATCGCAACTCGTCGCGGCGTGTGATATCGTACTACCTGCATCGTAGTGGACGCGGCCGATAACTCACGAGAAATGTAACCTGGGGCCAGTTTAATGAACGCGACAATTGTCAATTACTATGACAAGTCGGTTTACATTGCGGAGACGGAAGAAAGTTGCTAAAAATATTAAATAACAATCACCCAATAAACATGTCTTCAATAAAAGTGTTATCCTATTGTAACTGTTTATATTAAATTAATAAATAGCTTTTAAAAGTTTGAAACTTCTCCTGATAATTATAAACACACCAAAAAACTAATTAGCGAAATCGGTACAGCAGTACGCGTAACACCGGGAAACAAGGGAAAGGGAGATTAATTATTACAAATATATAGACAAGTGAAAGATGAGTATGTTTGTTATGATACTTCTTTTATCTTTAGAATGCTACATAATTTTTGAGTGACTGCTACTTTTTGTACTGCAATTCCCACCGCAATAAAATAAACCATGGTTAACAACGTGGATCACAGCTATCTGCTATTCAGCAGTAGTGGCCCGATCGCAAGAGAATTGCTGTGCTCAATTTACCCGAACAATTGTGATAAATTACACTAAAACCGGGCCGGTGCCACTATTTCCATTGAGAATAACCATTGACAGGTGTAGTACCATAACTTTTTTAAACAACTTCAAAAAAGGAGGAGCTTCATTCGGCCGTATCGTAGATAACTTCGATTTTTATGATTATTTTTTATTGGAAAGGTTAATTATATTTTAGAGTCGCTCTTTGTTATGGAAACCAAGATCTGACGATGGCATCCCAGAGACAGTATTTCTGACATTTTAGCTTCTGAGTTGAAGTCGGCTCTCTTTAGTTGAAACTAACCAACGTTATAGGTAAACAATTCAATGGAGAGCCGGTATTAGAAAGGTGTTGAGAATATCCGACAGGGACAAAAGCAGCTACCCGACAAAAAACATCAAAGTATCGATACACATGAGAGTATTGTAATTATGATAAATCTCACGATTACTGAATATTTTTTACCACACTTCAAAAAATATAATTTACAAGCAGTCCCGCGGGCTCTCTGTTAAATTGTTTGCCTTTTATTATTTTCCTATAATTTCATGATTTAACAAAGATTTTCCCTATTTATTGGTATCTTGACAGTTCTGAAAAGTAAATTTATCCGTCCTCTTGTGTGGGACCACGCTATTGTGTTCGGGGTGAATAACATCACGTAAAAGCTGCCATGGTGAATTTTCGCCAAAATGGTTTCATCGTATTTCTCTTCGGAAATAGCGATGTCGTGACGTTCTAATTGTATTGCAATACAATAAAAAATGACTGTAAATGGAGCTGTAACATTGAGTTTTAGGTGTAAAAAAAAGAAAATGAACGGCATCCATTCGTTCCACGTACAAGTACCTATATGTTTGAAAATTGTCAATCGTTGCCAAATGGCAACGGTTCACGATTAGTCTGAAAATATTTACATTTATATATTTGTAGATCTACGTTAAGCCGTAGTTGCTGCTACGGTTTATCGTAGCCGCAGCTACGAGCGTACTTAGTTTTTTTTTTATTGATAGATAGTATGTATCAGGAAAGTTTGAACGTATGTGATATTTCCGATCTTTTTACTAAAACAGTATTTGTTTACGTTGTATATCGAAACTCTGCTTGCTTATAGCTACTTATAACATGGTGTATATACTTACTATACACTTATTAGGTACAACGCTGCCACCAAAAAAAATTCTTCTATTTTCCGATGTGCAGAACTTGACATGGTTTTCTGTGAAAAAACTCCTAATGTTACGCTGAAGCAAAAGTATAGTTTGTAATATTTAATGTTTAAAACGAACGCGGAGAGTTTCAAGCAATGTAAACATAATTTTCTTTTTCAATAAAAATTTTACACACCTTCCATCCGAGCGGTAAAATTGCTGGGAAATGTGTTTATTACTTATTCTTTGAGACATTAGCGAGGGAGTGCAATAAACTGAAGTATTATCCTCGACACGGCGAAGTGTAAAATATCTCTTTATTACCCTGTATAGGGGCAACTAGCACTCAGGTCCGTAATCTTTGTTTCCAGTTTTGATTATTACGAGCTGTCCGCATCCAGTATTCTAATACTACGAAAAAGGTGAAACATTTCTAGAACTGTTTGCTTAAAGATTTTACGATTGGATACGTTGGAAAACAGCTGGCAAACTATTTTTCGGCCTCCTCGCCTCGTACAATTTCCATCATTTTTTTTTTACTTTGATTGTACAACAATGTTTTTTTTATGGTGATCCATTCAATATCCTATTTACGCCTTTTTGGTTAAGGTAAACAGCGCGACATAGTTGTGCTTGTGCGGTTTGCGCCGGAAATACCGTTCACCGATGCGATAAATTGCCTACATTGTTGAGAATCAGTAGTTAGGTAATTGCTCAGCGAATAATTAATTGCTTAGCACTAAGCACATTGCTGCGGCAAATCCGAAAGCCCTCCGTTAGTGCACTTACCTCAACTAACGTTCCAAATTAAGTGTCAGCTTTTTGACTCACGAAATCAACTCGAAATTGCCTAAGTACTTGTTGCTGAAAGTACCTATACATAATTGAGGGTCTTGTGGGTACTGTTTTTTTTTTCAATTCCATATCATTTTGTCGTGCAAAACTTATATCGTACACGGCATTCTCAATATGTTAAAAGATGACCAACTTATTGACTTCTCATATTTAAAAGTAAAGGAACTAGTAACATCGGTCTTAAAAGTAAATTGGAGAAACGATAAAAGCGCGCGAGTATTTGTTGTAAACAGCACATACTTACCACATCAAACACGAATAGTATACCTATTCGATTGCAAATTATGTTCTTCTACCGTCTTGCACAGTGCAATTTTACAGCAGAAATTCGAGGCAAGATGAACGTCGCGAGCTTATCCCGTCTGGCTTAACACTGAAGGTTTTCACCAGTCTGCATTACTGAGCCACAAGGATCGTGAGCATGAGGCTAAAAAGTACTACCCACTTCTACAGCTAACTGATTTTTATCATGAACAATACATATATTTCTCAATTAAATAAATACAATACAAGGGTAAACCAAGTAAGTAAATATCACACAAATTCATGAAACATAGAAACTAGAAACTTAGGTTTTTCGAGAAAAAATATTGATTTAGTACTCACGGGCCAAAATATCCTGGAAGTTCTTGTTAGTACGGTAATGTTGCATAATAATATAGCCGTATAGTTTACGTCAGGTTGCCCAGAGCAGCGACGTTGAAGGAGCACACTATTGTGCTGACATTCATAAAATGAAATAACCTTATTTCATCGTTGTGGTCGTCGCTATGGAATAAATGTAGGTACGATTACAGTAACTGTAGTTAACTGTACGATATTTGCAAAGGTTCTTTAATAGAACTGTGCTATGCAAAAACCAGGAACCTATAATTGGAATTTAAATGTAAACGATCATAATAATAAGTCGAATCCAAGTGGGCCCTTCCTTTCACTACTAAATTTCATATTAATTGTTATGCCACGTATATACCACCATATGTGGTGCCACGATAGAGTAGAATGCAATTGTATCTTTCTTGTTTTAATAAATACCTTGTCACCCTCACAATAATCTCATTGAGGATAATTTGTGTTACTTATCTCTTACCTGCTCGTTGTGATTAGCAACAGGTTTTCTATCCGTTTATGAGCGAGAACAAAGGCTCCGGTTCGGTTCGGTTGTCGGACCCCACAGACGTTGTCCTGTCTTCACAGCGGGGGATACTTCAAAGGGAAAACAAAAATCGCTGTTTTTTTAGTTCCGAGCAATTGCCTTTTATGCATTCTCTTGACATTCGCGCGTTATTAAAGAAAAATATTAGACCAATCGGTCCAAACATTCTCGAGTTTTAGCGATACAAACGAACATCAATAATTCATTTATATATATAGATTACCTACGCGTCACCGCTTGTACCACGGAAACGCAGAATTAACCAGTGATCAACTGTTGCAGATATTTTCAAGATGCGTTAATAAAGCGTAATGACTGCTGATGATAGTTAACATAGATTACCCTCATACAGACAATGATCTTGTAAGCATCATTGTCTGTAACAGAAGGACCCGCTGTTTCGTATATAAAATTAATGAAACTTACAATATATAATCAACACAGTGCAATAAAAACTGAATATTCATAAAGGAAAATAAAGTGTGAATGTGTCTAATGTGAATTACTCAAACCCTTTCGAATAAATTACCCACTTCCGAAGACTCATTCTTCACTTCCTTCCTATCGTCATGATATCAATAAAACTTTTTAAATCGAGCGTCCACGTAAGTGTTAGTCTTATTTATCGGTTTCAAAAGCATTGAAGCCGTGGGGTTATGATCGCAACCTTACTGGCATATTTAGATTAATGCAAAAGCGGCGAGTACCACACAATATCCTTCCTTACACACACAAACAAAGGTTACTCGTGGCGTCCCGTGGGCTCACGTCTACTTTCGACAAAGCGCTATACGAGAAAATTCAACCCTCCTCTCTTTGAGCTGTCTAAGTATTCTCGTACCTCAGTAGAAATGATTTTGTAACGTTTGATTTGACGGCGTGTCACACGTCGCTTATGTTTTAGCGTTAAAGCGCAAATCAGCGTGGCACATGGCACATGGAGCAAAACAATAGTCGCCCGCAAAAAGCAATAGCCAATCCAATTGAGTCCTGCGGTAAACAATGCATTTCAATTCGCAGACGATGCAGGAATTTTGCTGGAGTTTAATAATATACCTGGTCTCACTTCATATGTACCTATTCTTTGAAATATCAAAATATGAATTATTTACCTCTGGCCATCTTCCTAAACATACCTAGCATACCCTGTACAACAAATATATGTATGGTATGTTGCAGGGTATGTGACGGACATGTACATAAAATATGGTTATGGTTTAACGTGCGAACTTGTAAACTTCTGGTAAAAGTTAAGCAAACTTTTTGCTTCCAAATCATTTCACAAGATCGTTGTACAATATGTAAAGTAATAATATTTTCGAGTACACCTTCTCTTTTGTGTTAATTCAGTTTCTTCAATGGTAATTTAGTTTTCACTTTGGCTACGTGTTAACTATCTAGATTACCTACATTACCATTGTGACGTGAGCCGTGCGTGGAATATTGTTCAAGCAGTAAGCTGGGCATTAAGGTATGGAGTGTTCCGCTTCAGAGGTCCGCGGAGTCAGCTCGCCGGGCTGTGTTCGTGAACTTCGAACAATGCCGTGGGAAGCAATACAGTTGCCTTATACATTGTAATGTTTTGCTATGCGGGTCTTACACTATGCGAAACTTTGTCTTATCAAACAATCGATCAGTTCTAATATTCTTATAACTATATTCCGAAGCTCCTCTCGATCGTTTTTCTCGTTCTAATCGTACACACAGACCACTACACTTCACGCCTTTTAATCCCATAGAGTGGTAGTCAGAGGCACTAATCGTGTTTGTCTAAAATAAGACTGTAAACTAGGGGACAAGTGATAACAGTTTCAGAAAGCCACATCTATTCCGTTTCGTAATCGTTTTATACAATTTGATATTTTATAAGTTACAGTAGGGTAAAAAGCCTTCAGTTACTCAATACAGTATTCAGTGTGAGTGATGTTATGAGTGTATTCAAAATAAAAGTTCGTATTTTAGCTCCGGTAAATGTATTCCTTGTCCTTCAACTCTCAGTAGATATAGAGCCTCAGGATCAGGAACATGAGGAGGCTTATCATGCATATAATAAGGCTTACTTGAACGAAGCTCTCGAATAGGAGTGGTCAAGACAATCGTAACAACTCTAAAGTAAACTGATACCTGGCTACGTGCACTTGCGAAGAAATCATAGTTCCGAATGCACGACTTTGAAAGCTGTCAGAAAATCTGTGCAAATGCAGCCAGAACCAATAATGAATGCCATTTAAGTGGAATCGAAACCGATATTAATTGGCTCGTTTTTAATCCAGGGCCAAGGTGACGCCTGTTGATGCGGTGACGTCCAATGTCATTGCCTAGCATAATTTAATTAGTTAAACAAGTTATAATTGACTATATCATTTTATCATTGCACGTGAAAACCAACCACAAATTTTAATACCTATGATGAGCTTTGTCTCGTGAACCATGACATTAATAATACGGCCTCTATCAGGACGTAATACATCAAACGCGCACTTATAAAACGACTGTAGCTCCCAATCGATCACCGAACTACCCACAGTACAGAATTATACAGGACAATTCCAGAATTGAGACAATGGGACATAAATTATTTGTCTTACTACAAATGAACACCCACGATTTCATCCGTATAATTTCAGTTACCCATACAAACGTGCAATTGGAGAGGCCTGTGTCCAGCAGTGGACAAGTATGGGCTGATGATGATGATGATGATACAAACTTTCACACGGACTCTTGTATGAAGTCCCTTGTTTCAGAATCCGTTGTCCAGTACTCCCCAGGACACACCGGACAGATCACTACTAGGAACCGGACAAATCACTATTTTCTAATTATACCTCTACCTAATATAATATTAGTAGGATTTGAAGAGCAATTATACTGTGAACACACTAAAAAAACTAAAAATACACTTCACTCCGTCTAATTCCAAAGAGGAGTAGGAATCAATAGGGCATTTCACTAACTATACAGTAATATTGTATTCCAAAAACACTAGTGCCTACAAGTTTATTATCAATTTTTAAATTCATGTAACGATTCCACACCGTGTGCTGTCACTCAATATAATCGTCAAAGTGTAAAATGTGAGTGTCGACCACTGCGATATTGTCGGACACGTCGTGCATCGCTCGGCCATTTGACTTTGTGAATTTACAATGAGATTATATAAATATAAATAAATAGGTGCTACTTGCTAAGCCCACAGTTCAGTTTATTAAACCCAACGTGATTAATTATGTTTACGTGTCGTAAATTGCGAACGATTGTCATTGAAAGCAAGTTTGACAATGTCGCACTTTGTTTTTCTCTAATTAAATCGCTGTCAAATGTGTTTTCAATAAAATTCGCTCGCATTTTACACGATCCTTGTGTAACTTACATTACTGGGTATTTTTATAATTTCGTAATAGTTTTACCTACTTCGTTTTTTAGTAAGACACTAAGTGTCTTAATTTAGGTAAAATTAGGGATTTGATCAGAGCCCAAACAGAATTGAGACCCGTAAAACAGTGTTTATTACCTTATATGGATATTCCGTAATAGACAAAAAATTAAACCGTCAAAAATACATTTTTTAATGTATATGCGACCTTTTCCAATAAAAATGATTGTTCAAACTCGGGCTACTCTGTAAAAAGTAATACAATATACGCGTTGACTCGAGGACCTCCTCCGTTTTTTGTCGGTTATCTCTAAATGTGTTGCTTAGCTCTAAAAATCGAGAACCGCTGAACTAATTTCTTTCTTTTTTGTTTGTTTGCTGTGCTTATTCATTTCTGAAGAAGATTCTTATAAAAGAAAAAATAAGAAAATTGGACGGAAAGTTATGGTAATTCTAAATTAATTTTTAAGTTAATACAGGAGACACTAATAAAATATATTTTTAGCAGGATTTTGTCTATTTGGGTAATTTGGTCTGTGTCTGTCATCAGATGTAAATTGCTTTATTATATGCACTTGCCTGCCGTCGCGTTGCACAAACGAAACATTTTACGAAATTGTGAAATAAAATTTGTTTTTGGATCATTGCTTTTGAATTCGGATATTAATTGGTTCTGCCCTTTTTGTTGCTAATTACTGCGATATGAGTAATGTTTCCAATCGTAAAATTACCATACAAAATGCATGGTTTATTGAACAATATCTCACGTATTTCTTTCTTCGGGAAAAGTGTTTTACTTTGTACTTGTAACCATCTAAATTATGTGTCAGAATTAGAAATCTGAATCTGATAGATAAGAAATATATTCTGTATATCTAAACTCAAAGTCGTGACAGATTCATTCATCACTGACTCATAAACGCTCAGCCCAAACCTTTGACCCTGAAAGCTGTAATTTTGCACAGCGCTTCCTTTTATGAAGTTTACGTGATATTTAAAATCATCCCCTAAGAGGGTAAAAAGAGGGGTGTAAGTTTATATGAGAAAAATTTTAGTAGTTATGGTTCTATAACTTGATGGTAGTATTTTTAATAGATTCTTTAATGTTCACATGTGTACTACAGTTTTATTTTTTAATTTTAACCACTGACTAACTTTATCTAGCGATGAGCTAATTTAATTCTAATTTTGAAATATAACAATACAAAAACAATGACGCAATACAAATACCACTATGATTGACCATTTAAACAAATTATAATTATGAAAATAATCTCGAACAAAAAGTATGTCTAACAAATAATTTCGTTTTATTGGCTTCTAAGAAAGTTTGACGTTCAAATTACCTAAATTGTACTCGTATCATAAATTATTGACATACGTATGTATGCGTAAGATGATAAAAACAAATGACTACGCCAGGTTAGTACAAACCTTGTAGCAGAAGAAAATATTTTTTTTAACCCACAATTACTTAGAAACTTAGCAATAAATCGCGTCAAAGTTCCCGGTGTGAATTTCATTTACATTCTTACTTAATTATACTACTTTTACTTAGTATGTAAAACATTTTAACGAATCAAATGGAAAAGTTCCATTATTTATAAAAAGAAACGAAATATCATTAAATTATTTTCCGACATTACGCTCACCACACCTATTATTCTTTTCACACGTACCTACATCATTGATATTAAATTGTACGCTGCATAATTATTTTTCGTACGAAATTTGCTGCTACGTATTTATATCAATGCACGAGTATTTACATCAGTTATTTCAGTAATTAGCACTGAAGTAATACACACATACAATAAGTCACGTATGTTTTGG
Source organism: Conopomorpha cramerella (assembly GCA_012932125.1). NCBI lineage: Eukaryota > Metazoa > Arthropoda > Insecta > Lepidoptera > Gracillariidae > Conopomorpha > Conopomorpha cramerella. The sequence goes on along the minus strand of SJJU01004461.1, from coordinate 8,365 downwards.
CAGACATCATGGATCATCTCCACTTGTCACAGTTTTGTAAAATCTATATTGCCTCTCCCACATCCATAAATGCTCGATGACGTCGGGTACACAGTACGCCAGCGTCCTTAAGGATATCGCGAATAGGAATTCTCTTCACTAAATGCACTGAGGAAATGAATCATCAAACGCTTTTCCTGGTTATCGGAGAGAGGGCCACTTTCATTCATAATAATATAGCCAGTAAAATTACCTCAATTTTATCGCCGTTAACCTGTTCTTGGAGAAATTCTCGGATAAATACTTAAGAAATACGCAAAGCTGTAACTAAATATTCCATTCAAGATCCATTGTTTCAGAATACGGGCTTGGTTTCTGTTGCCTAGCAACCTGCTGATATCAATTTGTAACAAATAGATGTACCTGTAATTTATTCCTTTCCCGTGGTATTTGTTTTTTTTTTATTATAAAATATAGCTTTTTTGTTATTCAGTTTTATAGAAAACCGATCAGTTACGTGAAATAGTTACATACGCCTAAATATTCCTACATTCAAACTATCGATCTTACTAATATCGTTTATAATATTAGTAAGATCCTCAGTGATGTATTAGTTTAGTCGTTAGTTTCGTTTTATGTATAATTTTTATAAATATAACTGCGTCAGTCGGACCCGACAGCCTTTATGGCGCGCCTGAAAGCAAAGTGTCAGGTGTGGGCAGGTCAGCTGTGAGAGTTTTTCAAGCCGCTGTCGAGACAGTAACCGGAACCCGCAGCTTAACGTGCCGTCTGAAGCACGGAAGCGCTCAGAAATTAAACACTTGGAAACGGTAACTCACCCAACGATGGCCTGCCTCGTTGTTGTTGTTTTGCGTCGGAGAAAGAAGAGCAGTTGTTATACATTGTATACATTATTTTCAAGCCTAGCTTTTTTAAATTTAACACTAACCAACTATTTCAATCTACCTCACCGATGAACTTAAATAAGTAAACAAATTGTTATGAAACTTGTTATAAAGTTGAATCGGCACCTATCCGGTTATTTGATGGTTTAATCCGTTTTGAGTAAGGTAGGATAATTCTATATAGATAGGTACCTATACCAGCGTATTATATGAATCATGATGTAAACACTCGAGGCCTTTCACTAGTCACTAGAGTTGGCTATTTATCATGCCGGTGTAATGTTTTGAATTTTCTCTTTTTGAATCTGAATTTACGCAATAAGCATGCTTCGGAACAGATTAGAGATAGGAATAATATATGTCTAGCGCTATTAAGAATTACGGCTGCGAACACAAATTAAGTGGGTCGCCCCCTTTACAGGTTTCTTCGAAACTATTCCATTTTAGGTCGCCACATGAAAATTGAAACAAGACTCGGTGAAGGTTAATAGTAGGTATACTACTAGATACTCGTTATGACAGTTTAAAGGTCTTGATGTGGGCGGAATCATCTTAACTTCCAAAACCTATCAGAAACTCGACCTACTTCCAAAAATAAAGTAGCCTATTTCTTCTTTTATACCTGGAAAGTTGTAACCGAGATAAAAACACTTTTTGTATTGCGTTGCGTTTTAAAATCCCATGAAGCTTAAAAGTAGGTAGGACTGAGGCAGATACGCAACACCTACCTACATATTATTGTGAGAGTGTCAATAATAAATTGAAGAACCAAAACGATAAAAAATAATTACCTAACTAGTTTTAAACTCAGCGAGTACAGTAGCAAAGCTTAGTGTATACCTGTATTTATTAATACCTACGACTTTCGTTGTGAAATATCGTGCCAAATGGCACGAAGCGCTCACGTCTTCATGACGCGATAATCAACCATCGACTGTTAATAAAAACTTCACTTGATACCTATAAGAAGTTTTATCTTCCATTTCTCTATAACGACGCCACATAATATTTTTAACTACTCACGGCACTGAACTTTCCAACTAATTAACATTAAGAATAACAGAACAAAGATTAAAAGAAAAAGTACCTAATATTGGATATCGAGGTTGAAAAAAAATAGGAATGGACTAATCACATATTCTTAATAGGTACACTAGCTTTGAAGGCCATTTTGAAATTAGCCGCGCCATTTTCATTATTCAGGTACCTACTTATCATAAAAGATTCCGTTTAATTTCTCATTTTGTTCGAAGTTACTAAAATATAATATAATAAAATATGTTTAATAAAAAAAATATATATATGTTTGTGATGCTTTGATAATGAGTGCTTGAGTAGCATACTCGTCCATAGCGTCATAAATTGATAAATTATACATACATTAAATCATCGGGTGGAAGTTGAATGAATTATCAAAATAAGATTGTATCATTATCATCGTCTTCATCATGATCCACATGAAATCCAGTGCTGGAATGATATGAGCATTTGGAAGGAAATGCCAGTAATCGCCACGTTTGGCAAACGAATCGGCGATCGCAATGGTGTTGTGGTTTAACTCACAGAGAGCGCTGCTGCCCGTTCTCTGGAGAGTTTCAGTTCTAATCTTTTGAATTGGTCTCCAACCTTATTCCCCATGCCTGTATCAATGACTTATTACCACATTTTGAATAAATTATGAATGAAATCAGTTTTTGTATAATATATCTTGATGACAATCTTCTAAAATGTGCTTTATCTCTAGACACTTTTGATGTGTGTATTATGCCAATTACCAACTCGCTTTTTAAATAGAGATAAACTTTGCGCAGATTAACTGTAATAATTAATGGCAAAAGATTTTAAAAAACGAAGTTTTTGTTTAAATGGGTAAAAAGTACGCCATATTGGATTTAGAGAGATGTCACTAAATTTTTCGAGTTCGGCAAGCCTTTTCATTTGATACCCATATAGGAAGGCTAGGATAATAGTGATCACGCCATGTTGGATTTTTTTAAAACATCCCATAGTTAACCATCCGAACTAAATACAAACATTTCAGCTCAATCGGTTGAGGATATCTGCTTCAAAATTGTATTGCAAGATTTGATGCCAACAAAAATACATACATTCCAAGTTAAATAAAAGCTTTTAATACTAATAAATTGGATACTGCTATACCATTGACATTACAATAGATCAAGTGTACCTTCAGTGAGTTGGAACGCGTATCACTTTCTTTATCATATCGCATCGATAAGAGTGGGAGGGATAGATGCTTCGAATTCACTACTGTTACAAGGACCTCGCAAAATAACGGTCCCCGCTGGTATTTTAGTTTTACAATCCCGAAAAAAGATAAAAGGTGCCAACCAACAATATTGTATGATGTTTTTAATTTCGCGTTCGAAAAAAAATTTAATCTATATCAAAAGCTTTTATTGCGTTTCACTTCTTCGATAGACAATTTCGACAATAACAAAAGCCCACAACACAGGTACGTACAGTACAGTCAACATAACGTTCAAACCTTCTCCGTATGTATAGCCTTTATCTCGATTAACCAGCGTGCAGCAAAGGTACCCATATCGATAGCCCTGAATCTCAACGATGGAACATACAAGAATTCCTGTAGCAGAGCAATTGTACGGCTTAATAGAAAGATCTTCGTCGAGCAGCTTCAAAGCTTCTTATTCAGCTTAGATGTCAAGACGGTGCACTGTAGTAATTGTTAAAATTTAAAATTGGCATTTTTGTAATCGATATGGATTCGTACATTGACGCGGAAGCGGAAATTGCACTAGCTATGTTCTGTACTAGTGCAGCAATCAGAGTAATAATAGGTAGTGTTGTTAAGACTGAATCGATTCACAATAAGGGATTGGGGCGCACAAACACAGCACGCTGTTCGAAACACAACGACGCTTATCAATTAACCAAATGGTCAACGATGCAATGACTGTTTCCACCCGAATTAGCGTAAAGTGCTAATACAATGATCCGTTTTGAAGTGACTTCAAAAACATAGGTTTGTCAGTCCGAGATATGTAATTATTTGTCACGGATAACGTTTATGAACCGACCGTGTTGAATATTTTGTTGTTGGAAGAAAATATTTAAAAGATGGTCCCATGATAAGGAACCTTGAAAACTCGTAGAGGCGACTTCTAGCCCTAGTAGCAGTAACTAGTAGTAACTAGGTATTGATGTGCGAAATCGGTTCTTTTTACTTTAACATATTTAATTGTGTTGCAGTAAGGTTTAAATTCATTTCATTTCAATCCATTAAAACGCAAGAAAACAAAGGGCTATGCAATGTTACCTGGAGTCTGTGCTTTAATTTAGCATTTACAAATCAATCGCTGTATTTTCTATTGCTATAAATATGTTAAATTAAAGTAAACACTTTGAACACGAATCGGGTACAAGCCAAATTGGGTACATTAAATTAACAAACGTACTAAATAATCGACGATCAAATGACGGCTGATGATGTTGATGATGACTAAATAATCAGACCACAGAGACAGGAGGAATAATAACTGTTGTCGATTATCCAAAGTGACACGCAGCGACATCTGCGTAGAACATGTAGGATCGAAACGATAGCTTCCATCTATCAATAGGTATCGTGTTTCCAGTTGAGGTAGTCTTTTACGACTGACATGTTGCCTAGATTGAGTGTGAAGTCGTAATCCCCTAACATTGTTGATATTACCTGTGCTGTTCCTTCATGATCTCAGCTTTTCAAATATAAATAAAATAAAACACAGCTATTTAAATCCTCCGCTGCAGCCTTGCTCCCGGCCTCAATCCGAGTGATTGATGGATTGATTGCAACCGATGACAGCAGACTTTTATTTAAGACAATCAAGCAAAGGCAATACATCACATTACCCATTATAAATACAGTGTGTTTTACAGTGCCAGTAGGTACTTCAATCAATACGTATCTTAAATATGGGTTATATACACGTAAAGAGAAGTATTTTTAATTTGAAACGAGTCGTCTCTCATCTTCTGCTGACCGTTTATCTTCGAAATTGATAACTTTTAAATGGTAATTCATATAATTACCGACTGTACACGCTACGTTGTTCCTCAATGTTATTTTTCTGTTCACCGAAGTCGCTGGGCTTCAGCCGCTCCGAACATGCCTATTCGAATTATTATCGACAATGTAACATGACGCGGCCGTGTACAATTTCCATCGCCTCCGAGGAATTGTTCGGCCATAATTGTAATAGATGCACAGGAATGGCAATGACCATGAAATTCCCATATGCGAGGGAAACTGGGTCATTTGCTTTTAGGCGACAGTTCGTCGTGCCGCGGCCCGGTGTGCTACAATGATTCCATGCAGGGACTGAATGCAGGTATCCAATAAGCTCAGGCTGCTATCTCGGCGTCACAATTCAAACTGAAAAGTCTCGTTCGAAAAAACGAACGTATCGTACGTACTGCCATTAAGCTTAAAACCTAAAACAAAGAGCGCTGCGAGATTAAATTAGGTACGCTAGACATGGTATTGTCGTATTGCATTACCTACTCTGCAAAGCTTTTTTCACTGTGAACCATTTTGTGTACTGAATACATTTTACTGATGTGGCGATGCACACGGTAGGAGCCGCACAGAGATGCCTACCGCTCACATTTCACCGCCGCCGTATGATCGATAGCGAGATATCATATACGTAGGTGTGCATGTACTAACCATTTATAAATATAATAATAATAAATATAGTTGACCTGTCCAAATATTTATGCACCGAATTATGATTGACGAAGGTTTACACTTGTCCAGAATCTTATTTATACTACTTAAATACATGCGTAGATTAGATAAATCCTTCAGGTCACAGTTGCTCACAGGCCGAGAAAATAGCAATAGCATACGTTTGTTTATTTTGCTGTTTCTAAATTAATGAAACGTCGTTGGCGATGCACCTGGCGGAGAGCGCATATATTGACTCTCAGTCGAAATTAAATAACTCTCAAACCTTTTTATAACTCAAACACTTCGTTGAGAACATTATGAAGTAGGTACTGTTCCGCATTAAATTTTGTACAATGAAACAGAGGATATTCAAGGAATTTTATATCTGAATAATAAAATATTTACATTCCGATTGTTTGTAGAATTTCATAAATCATTCTTCTTCGTAAAATGTATTGTGATAGTAATATGCATTTCACGTCTTTTAATCGAACAGCGAAGTAAGGCAGAGGCACTTGAAAAATTACTACCAACACGATTTAGTACATTTTATCTATATGTCTATAATATATGTATATATAATATTTTGGTTCAAGGTCAGGTTACTGCCCATGTTCGAATTCCCTATAATAGTCTTCTGTTTAACAACAAACAAGTACCTACATATACGAGTTTCACTCAAGAGAAAACCTATTGTGTTGGGCTTAACTTCACTCAGGTACGGGAACAGATACTACTGACGGAGTATTATCCATTTGACTAGAAAACTAGATATATTTTAATGGAAACTCATGTATTTTATCCTCAAGAATACAGATATGGTATATAGTAACACCTCTAATAAATACTCTCGATGCTTTGACAATGTTATATAATATGGTAGATAGTACGCAGCATGGTCGTCTCATCAACTGTAACAGAAGCAGTTTTGATAATGTAATAATGATTAATTATTTCAATGCTATCCTAATAGCATTCGATCGAAACATCCATTCTTACATGAACTAACGTGATGCGTAATTTGCATGCCAGATTGTGAGTTTATACTCGATCTTTTACTTTATCAAAGGAGTTTTGTGCATCGTACTGAAAAATAAATCCTACTTCTGTATAATTACATGCCAAAACCTTGGTATTAGGTACGAGCTTAATGATCCAACCATTCCATTCCCACCTCCTCACTTCACATGCTGCTCTCTTCTCGAAAACCTCTTCATTTGTTTGGCTCCCGTGTATTTTTATTTATTTATTTTGTGTCAGGTTTGTTTGTTTGGTTATAACCGGGGCCAACACTGAAGCCTCTCTTTCGCTTCGCGTAAAAGTGAGTTAACGTTTTTTTTATGAAATACTCGTAGAGCGCCGGCCCTGACGAGCGGGTATCACGAAATTGTTTTTAAAATTGACTAAACAAGGTTCTCTACGAGTATAAAACATAAATATAAAGTAAGTAAAAACTGTCTATAAAATAGGTACGGGCAGCAAATTCCCCTCTGTATGGGGGTGACATACAAAAGAGGTACGTTAATAGTTTTGCCGATTGCACTACTTGTGTCATTAAAAAAGTCACTTTGTTAAGTACACTCTTTGTCGTAGATCGTTCCAATCGCACCGCTAATAGGTTTGAAAAACGAACATTTCCTAGCATTAGATACATATATCCGACATTTGACACCCCACAGAGCTACCTACCAGAGAACCTATTCCCAAGTTAATTAAACAGATAATTAATAGCAATATCACACACTGATTGAGTAATTATGGCATGTGTAGGGAACATCAATCATGACTGAAGAAGATATTTATTAGACATTACTTAGAAATAATAATTTTCATTCATCATCGATTCGTTCAATAAATTAGAATACTGATGCTTTATATGATGTCACCACTCCAGCCCAACTTTTCCCGTCATGGGGGTCGTAAGAAGCGACCGAGGGAGCTCTCCAGAGAACGGACAGCATCGCTCTCTGTGAGTTAAACCACCACTGCGATCGCCAAACCGCCTGCCAAACGTGGCGATTACTGGCATTTCACCCCAAATGACGGATCTCATTGGGGGAGGCCCTCGTCCAGCAGTGGACGTTATGTGGCTGATGATGATGATGATGCTTTATAAAGCATCGAAAATAGATCCTGATCTGAACTCACCATTTTAGAATTTGTCTAACTTCCTTACCTACAGTGAATCTTTAATTAAAAGTTGTGTGTTTAATACTTAATGATATGCTCGTATATAAATCGCTTGCGAACAAAATGGAATGGATTTCCTTCTTATCAAAGAAATGTTTGCAAATTCTTAATATGTGAGTAACAGAGTGAAAATAGAGAGGCATTGGTGTCCACGTCTAAAAGCGATATCGCTGCAAAAGAAAGGTACAAGAAACACAATCCTTATTTAAACATTCTTAGATTTATTCAGAATCTGTTCACTGTTTTCGTATTCAGCAGCTCTAAAAAGAATAAAACCCCTTATAAAATTGTTAAAAAGGTTAATTTGTATGTTTTTATGTGGCATTAGGTGGCTTTACAAAGAGAAGCTAATGAGGCTTCCAATTCGAAATAGCCTGGTACAATATATCTTAACGAGTAGATGCAGCATGCCTTTTCAGCCTTGAAAACATGAACCGTTATTTCTTAGTGAATCTTTTTACAGTGCTAAATGTCATGTTATTATACCTTCTAGTGCATTATCCATAGAAAGCAACAATTCACAGTTATTTTTATACTTACCTAGAATTTAAATCTCTAATATAAAAATGAACTACTGAATGTTAAGCTCAAAAAC